>JAUMHL010000025.1:3789484-3803875 GCA_032362345.1 Sandelia bainsii | reverse complement strand
CACACACACACACACACACACACCCACACACACACAGCCAGGGCCTAAACTTTTTCCGTCTTCTCGAGAGAGTGGCGCACACTCCAAAATATTTTGGCTACGGGCCGATTCACATTCTCCATGCCAGGAAGCAGAGAATGAAGCCAAGGCTATCTAAGGCTCTTCCACATGCATGCAAAATACCGCAGTGCTACGAGAGTGCGAGGAGAGGACACACAGGGTAAGAGGAGAGAGGGGAAAGCAACGTGTGCGGTATCTCTGTGACAAATTACGGGACTGATCTGCAACCAAGATTTTATTTCATACAAAACACTATGGCAACAGAGCCTACAGCATCACTCACTGTTCCCGTCATGGCCCATTTGAAGCTCATTCCCCGGTGCCCATGGGAGAAGGTGGCACAAGGCCACACCATATGGTATTGTATGTGGCAGGCTACAGTTCTCTGCAGGAGAGAAAGTAGGCGTCTGTCCATTGGACTAATTATTGCCTCTGTGATCCGGGAGATTTTCTAACCGGGCTGCAAACCCTTCACCACGCTGCACCTTTGCCAGGCCACTGAAACAAGTGAAAAGTCATCCTACTTTACATATCGAACAGATGGTGACTCATGATCTTGAATACAGATGAAGACACAAGGTCTAGAAAGGGGCGTGTTCGTGGCAGATACATTTAATCTCTCTCTTTCTTGCCGCCTCTCGTTCCGTTTCTCTCCCCCCCGAGTGCCCTTTGTGATCTGATAGGCCTGGAATAATAAGCAGTTAGTGTGTTATATGCTAACAGCTCCATTTCAGCGTGCAGATACAGCTGTGTGGATCACAGCAGGTGCGCAACGCAGAAGCAGAGGCGCTCCGTAATAACAGCGGAAACCATCTCAGACACGTCAAATGATCATGCGCTGAGGTTGAGACTAGATTTTAAAAATTCATCATAAAGTCAAGTCTCAAAATTAGCTTCAGCATCAATAGCATTTATATTAAGGCTGCAATGATAAGGAGATTAGTCCTGTAGGTGGTGGGCAGCTGCAGTCACATGGGATGTCTCTCTCTCCCTCTCTCTCACACACACACACACACACACACACACACACACACACACAGGCACAGTAAAGGACATGAACTCTTACATTACAGTGTAGTGTTCAGTCATTTCTTGAGGGTTTACTTAACACAATATGGCTTAAGGGGCTCCATATATTTAGTTTTATTCATTTTAATTACAAATAAATAAATGAATCTGGAACCAGATTCAGGTGCCAGAAAATGAGGTTATAAAAATACCACTTGGACTGCAAACCCTACACATGGGCCAGATGCACGAAGGTTTGTGCAAATTCTACAGGCACTGATGTGAGCCATTGTGTATCCTGATTTTTCACAGAAATCTAAATGTCAGCAGACAGAGAGTGAGCGCACCACAGATGTGACCAGGGAGAAGCACTGAATCAGTCGGCTCATTACAAACTGTCATTACAAATGACACACGCAATATCTGAATATTTCATAAAAGCAAACAAACAGGAGATAGGGAGGTTGTGGTTTGCGTTCATTACAACTGTCCTTGAATGTGATGTTCAGTGAACTGTGCCGTCACTAGCCACATCAACAACATCTCCACCCTCCAGCTGCTCCCCTCTGAGCTTTGTCTACCAGCTGTGGTGGTCATTCTAGCATTTACTTTCATTTAAAACTATAATGCTTAATATTATGAACTAATTATGTTTGCTTTTTGCAATAGTGATTCTATGTATTTACATTTAGTAATTATGTTGGGATTTAGTAGAATGGTCAGCAGTGTCTGCAGACTACCTAAGCAAGGACACCCTACTGCTGCTGCTGCACATTAAAAGCATTCAATCGCCCAAACACAGGGTGGCTTTCTTTCTGTGAAACAGCCACAGGAAACACAGTTTGTCACAGGTGCAAATATTTCTGACTCACGTCTTGAACCAACATGTGAACAGACACCAGTTGCTCTGCTCTTGGATTTCTGACAAAGTAGCTGCTCAACAAGTGTTTGCTGTGATATTAAATCATCCTTGCTGTTACCACGGTAACCACAGGTGTTGTCACATCAATACAGACTCAGAAATCTAATGGACTCCAACTACAACTAAAACATTTACACATACCAAACAAGGTTAGGGACAGACTGGATGTAGAGAGCTACGTTTCCTCGTCAACAATCATAGGACAACTTTGTGACCTTAGATGATTTTTATCTGGTACAGTTGTGTATGTATCTATCTCAAATTTAATGTGCTGAAGCAGAGAACCTGAAGGAAAGACAATGTATAGCTGTCAGGAGCAAACCAACAGGGTGGCAAGCGAGGACTGCAGCACACATTCAAAGCAGCATTCACTCACCCAAACCCTGTCCTCAGACACCCTGACAAAATCCGATGCCACCATATGCAAAGTTTTTATATCCGCCACTAGTAACTGTCTGCAGTAATTACTTACAATCTGGACTGTGAATGTATATTGTAAGGAATACTTGTCTACAACCATCTCTTCTCTTTGTATTTGTCTAACAGTTGATTTTCTGAGGCTTGCTTGTTATAAAAAGATGTTTCTGTAAATTGGTTAATAATCTTCTCAGGAAACTCAGGTCAAAACTGATTTTGTATAGTTCTTAAAAACAGGCATATCCTGTCAAGACAAGCTGACGCACGTTACAGTATCTCCAGTCTCATATTTCAAACCGTTTTCTACTCGTAGGTGTTTTAGCCTCTATATGTCTTACACAAGGTTTTACTCAGCATCACCTCACATTTGCCAACACAGCAGACTCTACTGAATCAAGAAGAGCTGCCCAACATAAAAATAGCATTGACATCTATATCATTCTGCTTAATAAGTGATGGAGGAAGTCAAAAATAGAAGCTGAATCCAGAGTCTAATCAAACATCATCCAGTGCCATATTGCTCTTCAACAAAACAAACATCTGAACTCAGTCCATAGGAAGCACTAGATGAAATGTCACACAGTTAAGTGCTTTAAAAACACAGTTGTGTGTGTGTTTCATTGTACCTGTGCATGTGTGTCTGTGACTGTGTGTGATACAGAGGCTGAGCATTTGTTTGCTCTCTGTGGTATGAGATTTGTCACAGCACCCTCTCTGCTGCCATCGATCTATCCTCACCAACACGTCCTCTGCTGCTTGTCCTTAAAAAGCAACACAGAGAGTGGGTTCTGGACAGCCTGCAGCCCTGTTCAACATCTGTGGCACAATCTGCCAGCAGGGGCAGAGCAATTATACCACAAGGTTACACAAAGAAACACACTGAAGTCAGAGGGCGGGAACCACGGACAGTTTTATGCAGAATATGTCACCTAGAAGCGTTTCCTTCCTTCTGACTAAAGATGTCAAATCATCAGTTTGATGTTTAAAGGAATCATACGTAGTGTGAAAAAATGTATGGACACCAGCCTGTTCAAGCATGCACAGAAAGACAAAAAAACATTATGACAAAAAAACTGTGGAGTTTGGGCAATTATGTAAATATTAGCTGCTACTTCTGCTTCAAAGATGCAAGTATTACTTGCATCAATATCTATTTAGTTTTTTGACTAATAGACTTAAATGTCAAAAACAAAAGACAAGAGAAGCTGAAAATCATCACTTCTGAGAAGCAGTCTCGCAGCAAATGTTTTGTTAAATGAACGACTTACACAATTAATTGATTAGGAAAATTGTCCTTCAGTTAATTTTCTGCTGCTGGAAGGAAAGAGCAGATGTGGATCTGTTGCTGACTGAACTGCACGTTTTGGCATTTTCTCAACAGCATATCTGAGGTACAAAACAATGGGTATTGTATAGAAAGGCAGACTGGCTCATTAAGATGCTTCCTCACATCTCTTTTTTTTGCTTTGCCATTGAAAAGCCAAATTGAAGATGAGATTGACTCTAAAACTCATTTACTTTCTTTTCCGAAAATATGCAGCTTGCGTCCAACTAAAGCCACTGTTGTCGCAGGCTTCTATTGACTTCATGTATTTTAATCAAGATGAGATAGCTGAAGTGTCACTTGTTGTAAGAGATCGATTAGAATCTAATATAGTCCAAAATACTCGTATACTCTAAGAAATATCACTGTACAAGGCAGCTTGCAAAAAGGTGGGATGCATAAAATTGTAAATACTTTTCAGACATCCTTTACAACACATAATATCATTAAAAGGGTCATCCACCTAGTTATCAGTGCACAGCTCAAAAGTCAGCATCCATGATGGTGTAATGGTGATGATGATGATGATACAGGTTTTGGAGCAACATATGCTACCATCCAGGTGATGTCTTTTTCTGGTAAGGTGTGGCTTATGTCACAACCTGCACATACTACACCATCATGGCTCAGTAGTAAAAGAGTCCAGGTGCTAAACTGACCTGGCTGCTGTCTAGACCTGTCACCCATTGAAAACATTTGCATTATGAAGCAAAAATATGACAAAGGATTGAATTCAGCACAGTGATAAACATGCCCATGTCTCTTTTTGAACTTTTTGAAATGTGTTGCTGGCATGAAATTTTTTTTAAAGATGATAAAATGTCTTAGTTTCAACATTTATTATGTTTCTCCATACTACTTAAATCAATCAAACCAATCAAATATAAAAGATTTGCATGTCATCATTCATTTACACAGCATCCCAACTTTTTTGGAAATAGGGTTGTACTTATTTACATCAAGACAAACAGACAGAAAATATCCAGCAAAGTGTGCTAATAGGAGATTTAGTACACAAAGTCCTTAAATATCAAGACAGCTCGCAAACAAAGTCTTGAGAGAACTGCCTCTTTACAGTTTCTAGCTTGCACATTTAAGTGGTATTCATCAGGATTGTGCAAAATGTGTGCAGCGTAAGTGGCGTGTGGTTCGTGAAGGGCACCACCACAACAGTGACAGTAAAGAAGTGTTGAACACAATCTCCTGCAGCTTCTCAATTAAAAATTTTCACATCTCAGCATTAGATTTACCACCACCCTGACCTCAGAGCAGGTTCTCCTGCACTGCAACAATCACAAAACCAGACAGCACTCCTGGAAAAGGTTAGTTGAAATGTGAATTTTAATGAAAGGAAAGCCCATGGATTCAGTTCAAGCTGATATACGGATTATGTGAAAACAGTCCAGCTACCAAATTCAGTATCTCCCAGTTACTGTGATCATGGATGAAAGCTAATAATTATGAAGAGTTGGTATCTTCAGTGTCATTAAAGAACTAAAAATAAAAGTAGTAGAAAATACGCACACACACACAGGGAGTCTTCTTTAAAATGTGCTGGATGCAAATACAACATGAAAAAGTTGGTGAGAGAACAAAATGTTTCTTCACAGCTTGACAAGTTAAGGGCTGAAAAGGCAGAATTCCCCCAAACTCACATGCCCTTTATGGAGGATTTCAGAGCTGCCTTAAGTCTGTTTCCTGCATTCACCAGCGAGACAGGCCCAGCACATACTTCAGCCGAAAGCGCCAGCCATCCTCTCTCCAAATAATCTTGTCCTATTCAGGCCACATTTCTCTCATGTGTTATTATACTGTACATATGAAGAAGTGCTCCACTGTGCCACACTTCACAGTCACAGGAGAAGATAAACAACATTCCAAGTGTAAACCCGGAGGGAGAAATAATGCATGGGTAGATACAGTTATACAATGTGAAGTTAGCCCCAAATTTGACTTAAGCTCACACTGGGACACCCAGCAGACTCCTCACTGTCTCCATGAAAAGGCATTCCTACTGAGAAATTACACGAGGGAGTTATCCACGCGCACACACGCACACACACACACACACACAGAGCAGCTTCTGACACTATAACAACTTAATTCTGACTTTGCTCACTTTGGAAACACGCACGCACACACACACACACACACACCATCATTGGGGGGCCCACACACTTGAACTGACATGACCTTGTTGCTACAGATTACGCACAAGCACACTCACACATCATCTGCTGCATTGTGTTTATATGAAGGCATGAATGCTCACCAATCTCTGCTATCCTCCCACTAAGGGCATGCCAAGAGTCACTGCGGCACAGGAAACTTACTGCATCACTGTCTGTGTGTGTGTGTGTGTGTGTGTGTTTGCGTGTTGGAGGGTGGATGGTGGATGGTGCAGTTCTTGTCAGGCAGCTCTGCCTTCCTTCCTTGTGTTTGCTGCAATGACTGACAAGTCCAGTATGAAAGCCAATAATGAAATAAACAAGGAAACGGTTACATACGTAACAATCACACTGTGCAGGTAAACACAGCACAGTTAAGACATGTTATACAAATGTCATATAAGATACAATGAGGCAGCAACTGCAATGTGACATGTTTTGTGATTTTAATAGCTTAATTTAAAAAAACATCAAACTTCAGGCTAGTATTGGTGGCCAACAATATGTTAGCACAATTTGAAATGACAAACTGATCTTGTTTCTACAGAAAAGGAATCTGATAAAATGACAGATACTAGTTGGTGGGGTCAGAACGAGGCTACTGGATGGACGTGCAGGAGTTCAGAATAAGAAAGACTAACAAGAGCGCCATTTGTTTCAGTAGCTTAATAATTAAACCATTATAGAAACATCAACACAATCATGCATAAAATCTAAATTATTCACTGCTGAATTGTAGCAAAGTCATATTTTCATTAACACAAACTTTGAAGGATGAGACATCAAATGTGATCAAATGAATCTGTTTAGATTTAGATTCACTTGCAATCTCGAGACAATGGCATGAAAAAAACTCCACATGAGTGATTATGCAATTCTGCAACTGTTTGCCATATCAAATAAAATCTGGGTGATATTTATAGAAATGTTGCAAGAACAGATGTGGTCACAAAACTAAGCACTGCAGACCCTACTGGTCCAGTAAGTAAAAGACTGGTTGTCTCTCATGTACTGGCTTTGGTTTCCTAAGGTGGGTCCCACAACACAAACATTCGTATGTGCATATAAAATAATTTTTTTTAGAGTTGACAAACACTTTCTTCTGACACAAACACACACTGCTCTACTGCACTCTAAAAAAAAAAGCCACACAAAGCAAATGACCCACAAAGTTTAAGCTGGTGCCTACTGAAGCCAACTATTACATTCAGTTCAATTAGGCTGACCTGAAGGTGGGTGTTAGGTGGGCACTCTCTAATTTACCACAAACCGTGTCATCAGCTAAAATCTGAGTCTTTAAGTGTGTGTGTGTGTGTGTGTGTGTGTGTGTGGCTTGGCTCAGCCTGTTCTTCTCCTGCAATGTTTGTCACCTCAGAGACCCTGACTGATCAATAGCAGAAAGCATTACACATAATCTCCTGTTTAATATGCTTGTCCTGAGCCCGGTGTAAAATTGGAACCTTTAGTAAAAAACCTGCCAGTTATAAAATCTATCAATCTGTGCTAAATAAGGGCTGACCTGGAACCTGAGTGAATGAATAATTGAGGAGGAGAGGAGGAGGACTGAGCGCCGCGAGCTCACTACCCATAATTCCTCTCGATCACCAAACCTTGTAAATTATCCACAAGAACACTCTGCAGCACAAGAAGCTCCTTATCATATAATGCGACTTAACGATGTTCAAGTCCCTTATGTGTGCATTGGTTCTACATTTATACCGATGTTTGCTGCTCTGTTTATTAAGCGCTATCAGAGGATATTCAGATCAGCAGCCTCTTTGCTGGTTATGATTCCCTCCTTATTCCCGTGTGCACCCTCTTGAATAATGCATTCCACTACTTAAAGGCAACTTTGGTGTCCTCCTTAAGACGTGAAGAGGCGCCGTGTGACACTCTTCAAGGAGAAATGCAAGTAATGGTACTAGAAGGGGTTTCTTTTTTAGCGCTCCTTTTATCAAACCTTTGACTTTGCCTTTAAATAAGAAAAAAAAACAACATCAAAATGTTTTTTGATTATTTCAGTGGCTGTTCTTAACTATTATAGGATGCATCCACATCAGATATGTGAACTGATGGTGATGTTTAAAAGCATGGAGTAACAGCAGCCACATTTCTAATGCATATTTGCATCTCACCCGACATGTCCTCGAGCCCGCGTCACGAGGATCCAACATAGGCGTTTGCCACTAAGTCAGCATTTATACGACAACTATGAATGGTTGATAAATTATTTATGATTTTTAGATTATTTATAACACCTTAAGAATAATAACCTTTGGGTCACTGGGGTTGTGAAAAACATTTTGCTGGTGAGTTATTCCTCACCTTCTATTAAAATATTAGACACAATAGAAATTCTACATGTTAATAAAGTAATTAATATAGAGTCATATGTTTATCACTTTGTTATAAGACACATTGTATTAATTTTAGCGGAATTAATCAGTAAATGTTAAATGACTAATGAACCCTTCATCAATAACTAGTGACTAATGTCATTGATGAAGTGTTTGTAGAAAAATCCATAAATTCTGCCGTTTTATAATAATTTTTTATTTATTTGTTTTTAAAATTATGTTGTATGACATATGGAACTGAATGCCCACTGTCTTTGGTGGCAAAGCTGACAGCTGTCCACGTTCAGATATAAGGGGAGCTACAGAAAAATAAAATAAGAATAAAATTTCAATAGAAAAAAAGCTTAGTGTTCACACAGATTAGAAAAACAGACCGGTATTTCATAAACCTGAATTTATCTGACTGTATATGGTAAATGCTGCCTCACTTAAGAATTTCATTTCACTCACTGTGGGAAAAACAGGTTTGGGTTGGGGGCATTGTCAGCCCCCAGGCTTTATGCTCACTGGGTGTTTTCCACAAAAATAAACTAGGAAACTAGGTCTCTTCCACAAGGCTTTGAATGTAACTGATAACATTGCTAATTTGGACTTAACATTAAGAATTTCCATTAATATTGCACTGCTGCATAAAGTTCTGCATTCACATCACGAGAAGGGAATGAGAACAATCATGAGAACCATATATTTAGCACATTAATGGAGTGTGATGAAAATGTGTCCAATAAGCAGAGAGAGAGTACGTGTGTGCTGGAGTAAACTTGCAAGCTTGCTAAGTCCACGACTTTGTATTGACTCTGTAGGTGCATGGCTATCTGTCCTGTCGGCCTCGTCTGTGGAGGGAAATGAATGTTAGTGTGTGCACTTGCTCTCTTACAAACACACACTCCTATGCAGACAAAACAATACTTGAGTGTTTGCTGTGGATTATTGAGACTGGCTTAGAGAAATGCAAATATAATCACCTAAGTGGCCATTTCTCCCCAAACCATGTCTGCGCCAGACCTTTCTCTAGGTACTGTCTGCCACTGTGATGAAAAAGCTGCATGACTGGTATATAAATTAGACCAATACAGCAATGTGCCAATTTCACTATCTTTGTTGCAATCAAGCAAATTCTTCCTGATTATAGCTAGTATAATAAATCTTAATGCTAACAAGCTATTAGCTCATAATTATACCCATATAGGTTATTATGTTTTCTTGTGTTACAGGTGGCTAGCCATAGGAATTATTACAACGTGAAGGTATTTCAACCTGCTGGAAAAATGAAATCTGTCTAGAATAAACGTAAATGACTGAAGTTTTTTTAGTTTTAGTGTCTCATGGCAAATTCTATTTCAAAGGCCCTCTCAGTAAGACAAGAATGGGAATCTGCAGTAAACACCGAACACCTAAAACACCTTAACCAGACTTTCAATACTACTTTGATAATATAGTGAAAAACGTAATGCAATATTGACTTTCGGGTTTATTCTGCTAACAAATAGTGCTCCGCAAGCTCAAGTTTCATTTCAAAGTCACATCCACAGGCCTCAGGGTGAATATGTGCAGACTGGAATAGTTAAATAAGATGTCAGTCAGCATCTGGACAGAGGAATGCAATACTAAGTGCAAAAACCCAACAGAGAAGAGCTGAAAACATGAAATCAATAACTGTCCAGTAAATCTTGAACTAAATCCCAGTTCAAAGCTGATTGACAAACTGATTTTACTCACAAAGACACACGATCAACTGAAGCTGTCCCATAGGTTAATGTTACTTTTTCATATATTCAGTCACTCTTTACCACAGACTGAATGTGAAAGCAAATGCATGGGGAATTTTAAGATGCAGTTCCACTGAAAGCCAAGATCGAGAAGATGTTTAAGGAAGACATTTTAAAATCCATTTTAAAACCCTCAACAAAGCTCTAGAAATACAGTCAGCACACTTTCTAAAGTGTAAATGACTAAAGGTAGAGCACGCACATTTTGGGGCCCCCCAAAAAATATGAAAAAAAAGGGGCTCTGGATGACTACTCACTTTGGCCCACTTTGCAACAAACCCCCTTAAACCCAGTTAAACTTCCCAGAAAGTTACTATACCACTGCATCTTGTCCCTAATTTTTCCATTAAAAAGACTAAGATGACTATTGATTGATGTAAAGCAGCACTTGTTGTACTTGGAAACAGATCTTGCAAAATGTGTGTTTCATAAATCATTACCTAAATTGTCTTTGTCTACCAACTCCTAAGTTGCTCCACTATGTTCACCTGCTACTCGCCGACTTTTGTCTGTCATTTGGTGCTAAGAAGGTAGCATATAGTGGGTTCATCAGAGTGTCTTAAGTGAAAACACTTTCCTGCTGTGACTAAAAAAATCAAAGTTGCATCACCAACAGAGCAGAATAATAATTTTTCGTGCATTTGTCACTCTAAGTGATCCGTTTCACATTACACAGTCATTTCAAACTCCAAGTATTTGTTGAGCATAATGCAGCATTTCCTTGTTTATCTGAGATGAGTCATAGAAAAAAATTACTTTTAAATGTTTCTACTGTTATCAGTGCCAAAATGGTAATGGTATTACATCTCCTTGCATCATGCTTGTCCTCTTTATGGCGTGGAAATTGTAGAAATATATAGAAGAATAAAGGTATTAACTTGGCAGTGTGATGGTGCAGTGATTAGCTCTTAGAAGGCCTTGGGTCAAAATCTCAATATGTCTGGAGTGATGTTCCCTCTGTGTGGGTTTCTTCTGGCTGCTCTGGTTTCTTCCCACACCAAATGTCATATAAATTTGGTACTAAAAATGCTTTTGCACTTGCTTAGGCACCGAATCTCCTGGCAGTGGAGAGTGTCTGACCTCTGCACCCTACAAAGTTTGAATTTACCCACAGGGGTCAAAAAGTATAAGTTAACTTTTCCAATCTGCCAAATAACACCAGCCATCAGCCTTCAGCTTAGTCTGACCTTAATAAACAGCTCTGACACATATAGAGACGGCACAGCTGAAAATTCGATGCAGTTATAGATTCTGTTTCAAAGTTCGCACACTCCTGGTTGGTGAAGAGGTATTGTAATAACCTTGAGGAGGTGGTTAGATTGAGATTCTATCAAGTAAGTCTGAAGGATGACTCAGTAGCAGTCACCCGTGATTGATGCAGTGTGATAAAAAGCCTCGCTCTGAATCTGACATTGATCTCCGCTCTGCTTCCTACTCGTGACTTCTGCTGAAGTCTGTTCTGCTGGGTAAACAAAAGAGGTGGCTAATAACCTGTCCCTATGTTTGATCAATGTTCACTCCAAGTCTCGTCAGGATACCGATGTCACATCAAAATGGGAAACATGGAAGGTTGATTTGCTGCCCAGAGAAAAGATATTGAGAGACAAAAAGTGTCTGGGTGGAGTATTCTCCAGATAAATGAAGAGCCTGCTCCACTTCAGATTAAGTGTCCTTTGGGTGGTAGATTGTATTTAATGGGTAAATCTTGATTTAGGGGCATGTTTTAACATTCAGTAGGCATTTTTATGGTAGCTTTCTTTCTTTCATAGCTTTCAAATCTGAATTAAAAACTTTTCTTTTCACTGATCACTTTTCTACTTCTTTCCCTATTTAATAGTTGTTTTTTTCTGTGTGTATGTAAAGCAGCCTTGAGTTTGTATAAGGCACTATATAAATGCAAATTATTATTATTATTATTGTTATAGAGCAGTGACCTTCCAATTCTATACTAATTTTATTCTAATCTTGATGATTTGGCTACACTGATAAATACTAATACTGCTTTTTTGTATACAAAAGTGCTGTAAGTGCAAATTATTGGATGAAGTTCAGACTAATTTTCCAGTTACTACATTGTGAATCAAACTGGACAACAAAGAAAAAGTGTCATGAACTGAGAGATATGATAGTGTACTAGTACAGTTGTGTTCCTCTGCTTGGTGGTATATCATTACAACAGAGAGGTCAAAGCATTCCGTATTATTGAAAAACCTTCTGCACTGTCAGCAGGTATCTCAGGGTTGCAGGGCTTTTCCCTCTTAACCTGTGCACCTCACCTTAGTGCAGCAGTGACCGCTAACTTTAGCCTTCGCCGGCAGCAGAATTACAACTGCAAGGTCTCATTAACCACGACCATCTTTACTGGTCTCCGTTGGCCTTGCTATTTCCCTAGTGGCCTAGGTTGTTTGGTATCCAAGCTCATTTTCTGTAAAAAAAATTATGTTACTGTGAAACCACAGCAGCCTACTTCAACAGGGAATAAGGCTGTGTGCCATCCTCTGACAAGAGCCTCATCAATCAAGTCCTGGTACTTAGCGTTCTTTATTTGGTGAGAGATAACCTGTCCTTCCAAGACACTTAGTTCAACTTGAAAGATGTTTTTTGTCCTCCTGGATAGGGAAACCATGTCTGGTTGGAGTTAGTTTTCTACCACCTCTTCTAGAAAGACAAGTTTCCTCTTCAGGTTTGTTTGCATTTCCTAGTCAGAAACTTAATGCAGAATAGAGGAGAGGTTCTTGAACTAAGAGCCCTCTCTCTTCCTTTTTTTGGAAATTGACATATGGTTTACGGTATCAGGGGTGATGAACATACTAATGTAGGCTATTTGCTTTTTACCATGTTAATATGGTACTTTAAATTACTTACAGTGGAAAGAAAAAGTAATGGCACTGCAATTTTACTGGTTTTCTGTATAAATTGAACACAAGTCACAAGGAGAAACAAACAATATTTCTAAGCTGATAAAACACAGACAGTCATCATTTTCCATGTCTTTGTTAAACACACACAGTAAGTATACAGAGTGATAGTGGAAAAAGTGATGGCAACAGTGTTTTGATAACTGGTTGCAAAAACCTCAAGAAAGTTCTCCTGTAGCTGTGGATTAGACCTGCCGAATGTCCTGGAGGAATTTTGGAACATTCTTCCTCACAGAACTGCCTCAATTAAGACTTTTTGTGTGAACGGCTCTCCTGAGGTCATACCACAGCATCTCTGTGGGGCTGAGGTCTGAGCTGTGACTTGGCCACTCTAAACGCAAAGTTTGTTTCTCGAAAGCCATTTTATAGTTGATGTACTTTGACTTTGTTCAGGCCTAGTGGCAGCAAAGCAGCCACAGATCATGACACTCCCCCCATCATTCACCATTGGGATGATGTTTTCATGTTGGTTTGCAGTTATCTTTTTACATTTATCCTACTGATAGCACAAGACTCACATCAACTAAGAAAACCACAGATGTAAAGATTGCTAAGCTGTAAGAATACACTTTGAATCATTTATCTCCCCTCATGTATTAAAATCTAACAGGGCAACTACTTTAAAGTTAGTGTAGCAAGACATCTACATAATGTAATGTCAGGGGGAGTTACAGTCCATCAGTAACTGTCAAGTTCAGTTTTAGTCAATTTTCATTTTCACAACACAGCTTAGATTATATATTGTGGACACAGGATTATATATAAATGTTAGATGAATTTGGAAGATTTTACATCATGAAAAGAAATCAGGATGGAAAGATATAATGTTTATGAGACATGAGAAAAAAAGACAAATCTTTTAGTTTGTGCAAAGATTATTGTGCATCTGACAGTAACTGCGTTGCTGCCACATGAAAACCTTGTAACTGAAAGTCAAACATTTTCTCTTTTACACTTGAATTATTTACAGAATTAAAAAGCTTCCATGCTCCATTGCTTTCACTTAGTTTTCCAGAAATGATTTTAAATTCAATTATATATTCTTTAATTTGCATGATCTGCAAAGGAGGCAGTCTCCAATTGAAAGAGAAACAATTTTAGGGAACAATAATCATTTACAGCCTGTACTTGCAGTGCAAACACACACACACACACACACACACACTCCAACTTTCTGCATAACTTCTGAAGCAAGAAATTCACAGATGTAATGTCGTAATGAAGTCATTATACAATGTGATGGCTGTTGGCAGGAAGGACTTCCTGTAGTTTTCCTTATCACAGCAGAGCTGAAGAAGTGGTTAGGGCTAAAGCTGCTCCGCTGTTTGACCAGCAGGCTGTGGAGAGGATGTGAGCTGTTCAGCTGAAAATCTCTTTGGAGGTTCCCTTCAACCTGGTTCCCCTTCTTCTTGAAGCCTGTGATCTTTTTCATCCCAGACCACACATGC
>JAUMHL010000025.1:3767024-3789384 GCA_032362345.1 Sandelia bainsii | reverse complement strand
GCCGCTGATGGTGCAGTTGGAGTCCGGGATATGTTCCTGCAGCCATGTCTCCGTAAAACACATAATACTGCTCTCACAATATTCCCACTGGGTCGTAGTCAGCGCTCCAAGCTCGTCCATTTTATTTACCAGAGACCTCACATTTCCCGTAACAACAGAGGGAAGAGACGGTTTAATGCTTTCTTTTTGAGACCAGCCCTGCATCCCCGGCGTCTTCTCCTCAGCTCCGCGGGGATCTGAAGCCTCGCTCCCAGTACTGTAATCCCGGAGAGCGCAATCAGCTGATCGCGCTGGTAAATAATACGGTCGATCCCAGCCGCATCCGTTGCCATGACTCCCCGATGCAAAAACAGTTAAAAACACCCGCAAAACCAGGAAAAACCTTTTGGGAAATGAGCTGCCCATTGTGAACAAAAAGCCTAATAAGACAAGTGTAAAAGTGTAAAAGAATGATAGAAAAAAAGTGGAAAAAGACGATAGAAACTACAAATCTAACCGGAGCTACTGCAACAGGCAGCCACCTGAGGCGGCGCCAGGTATATATACAGTATGTACTGTGTATAGAGTATATATATACTGTATATATACATATATATAGGGTTCGTACTTAATTCTGAGCTGAATGCTGCTCAAAGGCAATAACAGAACAAACCCGCACTAATAGAACACTATGATTTCCTTCTATCACCAATCATGTGAATGACAACATTTAATGTGCTGAAACCATGTACGTACTCTCCATTTCCAGACATAAAATATTCATACAAAGTCAACAAACCCACACTGGATGCAAGTTGTTGGAAAATGAATAATTACCCTCAAACCATAAAATATGAAGAATCTGAAAGTATAAAAAAGCATGAATTATGAATGTGGGCATGACATGCAATGATAAATGAATAAATTATGTACACAAGCTGACACACAGAGGTGGATGCCCTGCTGTTTCAAATGAAAACAATCCACAGTGCTGTCGCCACAGCGAGGTTGCATTGATCCCAGTGAAATGTCACATAGCCCATTCAGATCAGACCAGGGTCATTTAATTCAGTGTTTCAGCAACTGAAAATCCAAATTACAGGATGTTCCCACCTTGGCTGTGACCAGTAAATCTTTCTCTTTGTCCAAACAGGGGGCAACTGTGGATCAGGAGCAGACTCTCTACCAATTGCAGTTCGATGGCAGTCCCCAGTTCTTTGAGCCCATATGTCAAAGTATCCTTGGACAAGACACTGAACCACAAGTTGCTCCTTGTGTGTCTGTGTGTGTGTGCGTGTGTGTGCCCTCAATTGTAAGTCACTTTGGATAAAAGCAACTGCAAAAGCAATATGTGCTGTAAATGTAAACAGGCACACAAGTCTAAAGCACTAGGTTGCCTGGTATCTGGGGTACAATAATGGGCACCTCTAGCATATGGCTAGATGGGGGCTGTAGTTCCAGTAGCCACAACAAAACATCTGACAAACAAAATTCTGCCTGATTCTCTTTGTACAACTGCTGTTTCTTCTATATCCCACTTAATCTGATCACACACCATTGCATACGATGCACTGTGACCAAAGGTGCGCTCAGTGGTTCTTGTTTACCTTTAACCTCTCATCCAGGCTCCATCAGTTCTAAGTGATGGGATGGGAGTTACAGGTACAGTATGAAAACTATGTGGAGTTGTTAGCACCTCGAGGGCCACTGAGACCACGTGTGGGTTGTCGGGTGTGTTGTTATAGGGTCACATGAGTCAAAATGTGATCAGTTACGGGGATGTGAGGAGGCAGATAAGTGTTGTAGGCCACCTCACACTTGAAGAAGATGGTTGTTCCAGTTTAATGTAGATGAATGCACTGGAATCACCTGAGGTGAGTTCACATTGTTCATGTCATGCAAGATGTGAAAGCTAATCAATGTTGGACAAGCCCAGAGAGAATTATCACTACACTCTGCAGTTCACCTCAACTCCATGGAGTTTTCCAGCATCCTATTACTCACTGTTTTGTTTGAACACTTCACAACAGTATTGGTTCTAGTATCCTGCGTGACCCTTAACAGGAAAAGCAGTTAGGATAATATATGGACTGATGGATGCATTTGAGGAAGGAAAAAATCCATACTGTGTTTAGATTCATGCAAACTAAGGTCTGATTCTTTGCTTTCTACGAGCAGACTGCTAAGCAAAACTACCCTTCAGAAATGAAAAAAAATTGAGCTGTTGCACATTTAATAACACCAGACAAATGGGACAGGGAGTTGCGTTTTGCATTAATTAAATTTTAACTTGAATGTGACATTCAGTGAACTGCAAAATCACTGTAGGCTTGTAACTGCTCTCTTTTCATAAGGCATTTACAGTTTGCATTTGACTGCATTTACCTCAGTATTCTAGTGAGACATTACCCATATCAACACCACCTCTACCCTCTGCCTCTGTGCCTCTGGTCCTGCTAGACCTTCGGCTCTCTGTGTCTCTCTCTTGAATTTCATTACTTCATTAGTTTCCCTGCCTTCCATTATCATTTCTTTTCTAAGCTTGGTAATATTAGACAAATCCCATCACTGAACTACGGCTGATGTACTTTCCTTCACACAGAAACTGGGCTTGGAGCGCAGTCCCAGGCGATGATTGCATAATGAGCTGCTGCCTTAGTAAATTAAGAGCTAAATACACACAGGTTGCAATGTTGCAAATTGAATGAACAGTGTAGCACAAATTTGCATTTGCTCTGATGCTCATCAATCTGATTTAAAGTGGAATTCAATGAGATGTTTCAAATTGGTGACAGTAGATTTATTACCTGACTCCAGTACAGTTCAGTCAGTGAGTGGGCATACTGTGAAGGGGATGGTGGTGCTACTGTAGTTGCTGATAGGACCGGAGGATGTACAGGAGTGTATCTCCAATAATCCTGAACACCATCAGTAAGATTGTTGATCTGTAGCTGCCAGAGGCAGACACGGGAGGGCCTGCGGGAGTCAAAGACAAGCACACAATACAAGATGATTGTGTTCAGACTGAATGTTCTATTGGTAATCTGCTTGCTGCTCATTCTCTGGAGTAATGTGTCTATTTCCAGTCTACAGTCCAGTCTGACAACTGGATGTGAATATGAATTAGGGTTACATAAACGTCTTTACAAGAGGGACTGCCTGATGAAATCCCTCTCTCTGTGTTTTACCACGACTCATACTACGTTTTTCTTGTTGCATCAAGACACTGGATAACCAAATGTGAACAGTTCAAACTAAGAGGGTTTTTCACAATAAGTGAGAATTGGTGTTGGGTGGTGTTGAGGAAAACCGTGAAGTCAATGAAGATGGTTGCGTGCTGCTCCACCCACCCATGTACATTTTCAGTTGCATTCTTGCGGCTGTAGCTGCGGTGAGAGCACATCGATCGTAACGAAATGTCAAATGTATCATCAAGAAAGCATTCGAGCTATCTAATTTAGTTTGTTTGTTAATCTATTTGGAAATTCTAATGGCCGCATGTAGCCCATCTTGGAGCTGACTACGTGGAGGAAGATGGAGGAGCAACTGCAGATTACTAGGAAAATTATAAAAGAGAAGAGTACAGTGATGTGGAAAAGTATTTGCCCCCTTCCTGATTGTTTTTTGTTTGCACTTAAATGATCATGATCAAACAAATTGTAATATTACAAAGATAACCTGAGTAAATACAAAATGCAGGTTTTAAATGATGATTTAATTTATTAAGGGAAATAAGCTCCAAACATTGATTTTGCTGATTGTTATTGTCGTGCAGTAGCTAACAGTTTACTTCAGTGAGCGAGAGAGAGACAGCTGAGAGGCCGAGAGTCACTCTCTAAAAAGCAATGGTAACCACCAGTGCAGTGCTCCCACAGTTTCTTGACCTTGAAATGCCCTTTGCCTGTCTGTCTGTGTTTGTGCACAAGCATGTGGGAGGTTTATTCAGATGAAGCAGTGCCAGAGCGCGGTGCTGTTGCGCGCGACGATCCACCATGTTTACTTTAATTAAATCATGTGCAAATGACACCAGGCTGCTACAACGCACCACACACCTCCATACATTTCAGACTGGTTTGTTAGGATTCAAAATTCCCTCTGTTACACAGGGCTCACAGACTCTACTTTGCATCAGTTTTTTTAGCGTTTTGCTCAATTACTACAGACTAGAGCAAGGATTAGACCTAGAGTAATCTTACTATATTTAAGTCTTAAGTGTTTGCAAAATTGTGTTTGCAAAGATGTCAAACTACTTCTTTAACTTCCAGTGGCCCAGTGAAACACCCAGGTCTCCACTTCATGTTTTAATCTCAATCCAGAGTTTGGGGCAACTAAGATGTCTCTGCCGGAGAATAATGGCTGGCTGCTTGTTGTAAATACACTGTGCTTACAGGTCAGACAGGAGTTAATAATTAAAGGATTTGTGACTCATACAGTAAGGGCAGTGTCAACACAACATTTAAGTAAGGTGTAAGGTGTATAGATAGATTTGAGTTTGTTGTCAGACTAAACAGTAAGGGACCAGAAGCAGAAACAGTCCAACAATGTACAAATATTATTGTGGACAGCTTTAGTTAAGTGTGAAATAAGCAATTAAAGAACGCTGCCAAATTAAACTAAACACTTAATGCAGGTTTCTTACTGTGTTTTCCCAATCCAGCTCCAAGGAGTCACTATGTGCAAACCCTGCCCTCTGAGAGAGAGTTATTCTATTTTTTGGGGGGGCAAATTTCACACATCATTTATTCTCTTTGTGTACGGTTAAAGGAGCAAGTGTGCAGATATGCCGGTTGAAAGCAACACTGCCTGCTAACAAGGAACAACAAAAATATATATACAAGCCCAGCAATGTTTTGACGGTTCATCATTTCACTCCCACGTTTTTCTATCTGTTATGCAACATGTGCAAATGCAAACCACTCTGCAAGGGAAACATTTATGGTGATCGCCTCCCACTCTCAGTTTGGAGAAAAATATAAAGAGCCCAGACGATAACTTGGAGAATTCTGAGGCTTTTATTGTTCGTGGATTTCCTATTTCTCCACATGAATTATTTGTAACAATGGTCTTGTCGCACCTTGTTGTGTACAGTATTTGCGAGTAGGCACAAGGCTAATCAAACACCTGCAAAAGTCAGTGTCATTCACACTATACAGAGAATTTTGAAGTTGTTTTATATTAACATCCAGTGTGATTCTTATGTTGTGTCTCTCTATATATTCATTATAAAAAAAGAGCTAAAAGCTAATTTGTGTCATTACTGAATGACATAAAAGCTTTTAGATTTTTGGACTGTTAAAAGAAGCTTTTACTTTCAATTTCTATAAATGATATACTTTATTGATCCCCTCTTAGGGAAATTAATAGTGGTTTCTAATATAGCCCTGAAATGTAAGGATAGCATTACTTACATTAAACTGACACCATAACTGTAAAAGCCCTCTGCTGATTATTTCCCAGTGTCAAAACTCATTAAAGCAGAGTTGAGGAAAAAAAACAAGTTTTGCCTTTTTCCAACTGTGATATTCACTCTACAAAAAGCATTTTCAAGCTTCATATCATATAGCTTGCTGCACAGAGCACCACATACAGAACCATATCCACAGGATGTTGTAGCACAAATAACCCCTACACAATAAACTGTCCACGTTTAATGCAACATGTATGGTGACTGTGTGATCCAGCAGCTTTATGTCCGATCTCCAAATATAGAAATAGGAATTATAAATACTATCTTATAGCATTAACATTCCTGCATTTACAATTAATAGTAATGGTAAATAATCTGCACTTACTGTATATAGTGCTCTTGCCCGAGGACACTTGGACATATGACAGGTCTGTAACATATTTCTAATAAAAAGATACAATAATTTGTTTTGTCCAATGTCTAAAATCCAAAGATATTCCATTTCTAATTAGATACAGGAGGCAGAAACAATGTAATATTTGACTTTTTTGATGATTATTATCGAAAATAAAAATACATACATATAAATAATCAATTTCTCAACTAATGTTTATAGCTCTGGTTCTGGTGGTCTGTCAATTAACTGAATCAATCAACTATCACTATCTCACTATATAACTATAACTACTTGTGCCTTCCTACTGCCTTGTGCCCCTTATAGTATGCAGATCTTGTATTATTAAACCTTTTTTGGTTAGGTTTCGGTTCTCACAGCACTTGGTTGAGGTTAGGGAAATGTTGTGGTCTGACTTCATACTTCAGACACAATGTTCTTATTTTCTCTACTTTTTTTAAGGTTGTACTCTACCTGAGCTTTCACCTGCAGTGATGGGGTAGATTTTATTAGCACTGCCACTCAATTGTTAAACATACAGTACCAAAGTTCATGTGTGTCTTCAGGGGTTTCACGTTAAGCAACTAAATATTAACTTTGCCCAGGCCAGGAGACGTTGGAGTTGTTCCCTTCTGTCCACACGTCGACAGAGCACTGACCAGGTCAGCAGAGAACCAGAAGTAAATTTTAGATCTGAGATCAGAGATCAGATTAGAGACACTCACACAGGCATTTCGCCCATGGCACACAGAGAAAGAGAGGGGCAGTGGGCATACATCCAGTCCCCAGCTTAACTCTACTGTTTGTATAGAGCCATTCATCTCCTTATTAGGATCAGTGCTGTGACTGAAAGGAAGCTACAGGAGCTCTCTGTGTTATTGGTGTCAGTGTCAGACGATTTCTAAAGATGCTGAACAACGAGCTCAGTGCTTTTTGTTTAAGTACAGACAAAGACAGACCCACAGTGACTTATACCAAAAAAGCATGTCAATACCACACAATACCATTTTAGACTGGTCATTTGAACTTTTCTGGACAGAATCAGTCACTTACAAAGCACCAGTACTATGTAAACTGCTAAATCGCAACTGAAATCCAACACCAAGCATCTTAATCTGTGGACTGGAGAGCTTGGCAGTGCTATGTGTTGCTGGCGTAAAAGTGTCTAGTGAGATTGCAGCATGAACACTTCTACCAGAGGGACATCAATCATGGCATGAATTATAAAGGAGCCTCTCGTTATGGCTGACAAGACAAAAACAGAAGAGAAAAAACTAAAAAAATCTATGCATGACAGAGAATCCATGAACGATCAGTACATGCAGAGTGAAACGTGTTAATGCAAAAACAATAAATAAAGATGAAAATAAAATTAAGCTCTAAAACCTGTGGAGCAATTAAGAAAAAGCATTTGCTGATGCCAGAACAGTGAGTGGTTTCTCAAGAAGTGAGAGTGCTGCGCTGGGTGTGATGACAACACAAACATACGAGTGATCAAAAGCCAAGCACACAACAGTTTCAAGCAGGAGTGGATCGCCCTCCTCCCTCCCAAAAAAAAAAAACAACAACAGTGCATTTGCCTCTACAAAACACAGCTGCTCGACCAAGTGAGTGATTCTGGGATTTGTAGTAAACTGTATTCTGACACACTCCCAACAAGGCCACGTAAAGTTGCTGCAGCGGCGTATGATTTCACAGAGAGGGCTGCTGCAGATGAGAGCGCCTGCTCTGATTATAAATCAGCAGCTTTATTAATGAGGTGAGAGGACACTTACTGGCACACTGAGGAACAAGGCAGTAAAGAGGAACAACAGAGAATGCAGCTGATTTAGCTATGATGGATACGTTGTATGTGCGGAGGATTATAATTAACTCACAGAACATAAAAGGATTAAATGAAACCATTTACGACAAATCACATCCTATATATATGTGATATTATGTGTGTATGTGAAGTTATTCTTTCAGTGTAGTGGTAAAGAGAGTGGTAATCATTTGCAGTGAATATCACACGAATGGATGACATGGATTGTGATGTAGTTGCATCATATTAAAAAAGCGTTATTTGAAGTCTCTGTCAAAGCTTCCACATAGCACATGAACCCACCACAGAGTTTCAAAAGACTGTTTTCAAAGGCCTCAGACTCCCACGCCGGTCGTCGTCTACTAACTCAAGATGCTGTATGTCACTGCCCCATTTCACCCGGTGTCGACGAGTGTGAGCTCTCCAAAGCAAAAATAAACAGCAGATATCTCACAGTCACTCCCTGAATTGGCTCATCCTGGCTACTGTACCTTATACTTGTGTCTGCTACAAGCATTGGTAATACGCTAAAATATACTTGTATATAATGCAAACTAATTGAGTTGTACTTATGTAATCTATTACTCCCACTGTATGCAGCAATGCAACCATACTTTAAAGATAATTTTTATAAATTAATCATATTTTCAACCATGAACACAGAGACACGAAACCAACCAAACAATATTTGAATATTACATACATAAAGCCTGGAAACCTGAAGCTACCTGCTAGATGGGAAATGCACCAATCAGCTACAACATTAACACCATCGTTGGTCATAGCATCAATGCATCCACAACATTACGACCACCACACAGTTTTAATGTTGTGTCTCATTGGTGTAGACATCAGCCATTTTGAATGTTGCCACCTTATAATATATCGACAGTTATCAGTTGCTATCACACCCTGCTATACTGTAATTATGTCTCAATAGATGCAAACCACCAGTAGACCAGAAGGTGTGTTTCATCAATCCGTGTTATAAACAGGCAATCTCTAGAAGCTGACTAGGCAGTCACGTATGTTCCTACTAACTGGTCCAGATAACAACTGATAGCAGCCACTGAATGGTGTGATAACATTCAAAGCAGACATATATCAGAAATTTAAAACAGTACGCAAACTAATGTGGTTTTAAAACAGCCTACAGGAATGAGAAGGAAAATTAGAAGGTTTTGACTGAAAATTCATTTATGACCTTTAAAGAAGCAGCAGATAAGTTTTGGAGCAACACTGTCTGCTGAGGAAGATGGTGTCATACAGTCAAAAGCCCCAGAACAGCTACTACTTTGTGGTGAAATACGGTATGATCTTTTACACAGACAGAAATGTTCAACATGGCTAATAACACTATGACACCATAAATAATTTTATATTTATTCTTATGTGGATTTGATGTAAGAATGAGTATGTGCACAACTTTTTTTTACCGTGTAGTCCTGAAAGCACAGTTTATTCTTAACTAGGCTGCACAGCAACAAGCAAAGTGTTGTAACAAGCTGAAATGCATGAGCCACACAGTCAACACATAGTATGTGTGTCACGTGCTCCCATGGATTAAAACTGAGAAGTGTAAACACACACACACACACCGAGTATGAGTGTACACAGTGTGGAGCAGCGACTGCCTGGATCTGCCTTCCAACCTGTCCGACCAGTTTAGAAGCCACACGACAAGCCAAAAGAGACTGGGAGTAGACGGTGCATCCACAGACCAATCCAACAGCCAGCGAGACCCTCAACGAACAAATTTCTCATCACTGAGAATCACTGGGTCATGTAACATCAACAGACAGACAGACACAGCCTGCATGCAAGCTACACACCCACCTCCTTCACTGGGCATTTGGTGCACAGTCATCTTTCAATCTAATTACCAGGAAAATATAATAGGTAGTAACCCTAACTACACAGCAGCAGCAGCAGCAGCAGCAGCAGCGATTTTCAAAACACAGAAACCACGAGGAAAGTCTGAAAAGCCTCATTCAGTTTCATTTTACCTGCAGATTCTTCATGTAAAAAAGTATTTTGGTGCTAATCATCCCTGGATGTTTGCCAAGCTGCAGAAAAACAGGTAGTGAATTTTTACTTTTCTTGCAGCTCTAATCCCTCCTAATCCTGTTTTTATGTCTTGTTTTATGTATTTATATTTATAAATAGTTTGCGCTGAGGTTGACCTCAGCAGGGCCTGTTTGTTTTTTTTCCTCAGTTCAGCTTCCTACAATGTGCAAGACGCAGGCAATTACACAGCCTAATCACTGGGGACATGGACACATATGAACAATGGAATTAGGCTTCCTCCACAACTGTTGAACGCAGAGGCTCTAATTAATGACTGCCAATTGTGAAGTGGCCAAAAGAAGACAATAGCTGGTGGTTTGGTTTGTTGGAAGAGGCTAAAATAAGTGGAGAGAAATATTTTTCCTCCAATATTAACATCACAATGAAGGCAGAATAAACAGCCTGGGAAGAAGTGGCAAGTGTTCCCTCTTTCCCCCAAATGAGCCAAATTCTCCTGAAATATAAATTCTGCTTTACTGCAAGGAGGCAAAAATCGAGCAGCATTATGGTTATTACCGTTATCGCTGCACCAGATCAAAGCCAGACAACAACATGATGACTCTCATCCTTGGGAGGCAGGGGATTTGTTCAAAGGAGGTGACAGTGGGCGAGGGAGACGAGCGTAAGTATGCAAGTGAAGGGGAGAGAGAAAATGGAGAACCTGCTGACTCACTGCACTCGTCAGGCTGAGGCACACCGAGCCGCTGCTGCTCCCTGCCTCCCCCACAGAAGGACAGGGTGATGCTGCCCACCAACTGTGAAGAGCCGGCATGACTGAAGGTGGGAAACTAAAACTGTCTCGCGGTACAAAATCACTCCTCTCTCCTCCCCCCTCACATCTGAGGGCAGACAGAGTGATGCAATCTGAGAGAAGGCAATAAATCGCCCGAAGCAGTGTGAGTAAAAAAATAAAAAAATAAATGAATAAATAAATAAAAAACAAAGCTAAAAATAAAAGCCCCAATCAGATCAACAACAGGAGAAGTGAGAACAGAGTTTCAGTATGAGGTGAAGGACCAATAAACTGTGCACACTGTTGCTGGCAACGCCCGGACACACTAATAAAGGATCACACAACGGAGCAATATGATGTTCGAGTGTGCACCCTAACAAGATTCTGACGGGACTGCAGCCGACGCAGCGTCCCGATGAGGCTTAATTCAATTCACATAAAACAAAAAGCACACTGCCACCGAGCACTGCTGCTGGATTGGGCTGGAGTAATGCTGTGTTATCCGCTTTTGGTTATTCCAAACAAAGCTGATAAAAGAGCATGTAAACCAGGATAAGATTAGGTCTCTGTGCGCACTGGGTAAACAAACACAGCAGCAGCATCGCACTATACCACTGTAATTACAGCCACATCAGCCAGCGATCAATAACACAGTTCTGCTCGACCGTTATCAGGTGGTAGTTACATGGTGTGTAAACAATGTCTGATTTGTGTGGAAAAATTTAAATATCCTCAGATCCTGTAGAAAATCTCATGTTTTTTCTTTCTCGCTGACAAATAAGCTCCAAAATGTGCTTCTGTACCCTGATGATGTCATCAGGGTTATTTTCTCAAGAGGCTGGAGGCTTCAAATATTTATTATACAGTGAACTTGTGTTGTAAACCGGGGATGTGGAGTTAGAAAGCTGAAGGCATTTAATAGGTAAGGAAGGTCTGAAATAGCGAGATGAGTTGCATTATGGGGAACTGCAGGCTCCAGAGTTTTTTTTAAGCTTAACTTGTGAGGGGTGTAACGATCCTCCGAATCCACGGTTGGATTCAGACATCGATATTCGAGCCATGGTTTGGTTCATACTGTACTATGGTTCGTGTTTTGTTTTGTTGGTCTTGTATGTTAAAACATCAACAATTATGAACACTAAACCCTCTTGGGCTGAGGGTTTGAAATACAGATGACCTATATTCTGTACTATCCCTGAACACCTCCCCAGAGCTGAAGCTAACAGACAATTAATGCAACCCCTTCTATATAATAGACACAATGTTACTTTCTTAACAAAGCACACAGAAAAAAGCAATAGATACAACTTCTTGCAAGGCAGGAAATGTCCAGAATATTACAATATATCCACTTTGCCTGCATTGGGGGCCACTTTTGGCCTCGATTTCATACTATACACAATGCAAACACAATCATTTTTCTTACTGAAAAAATGTCAACTACATCAAAATGGGGTTGAATGTAATGTGAATTACTAAAGGATTCATTAAAGTTAGGGTAAGACATAGGTGTCAGGGGGCAAGGTAGTGCATTGTATCAGCAGAGGTCCTCACAAGTGTCGTGCAAACGTGTTTCTTTGTATGCATCTGTGATTGGTCACTGGAGTTCAGCAGGCAGGAAGAGACATGACCGCACTCACCAGGCTACAAAAACATGGCGGGCCTAAGAAGATTCAGCTGGGCCAACAGCAATGACCGCCAAGTTCAACACACACACACATAAACATACACACGTACTACCTGTTGCATGCTTTGGCATCATCACTAGTAACATCAGGGTGACCCACACACAATTATGCAGCATTCCAGACCTGTGCCAAGAGCTAAAGCATATACAAAATAAACTATGACTAAGATAGCTAACGGAAAATATTCTTCCTCTGTGCGACTGTTTCTTTGCAACAGAGAGGTCAACAAGAAATAACTGCGTTAACTCGCGAGCGCGAGGAATTATTGCTTCCAATGAGACACAGAGAGGAGTGCTGCCTCGACCTCCCTGGATGCCTCATACACGCTCATTTGAATTGCAAATGGGGGTAGGC
Source organism: Sandelia bainsii (assembly GCA_032362345.1). Taxonomy (NCBI): domain Eukaryota; kingdom Metazoa; phylum Chordata; class Actinopteri; order Anabantiformes; family Anabantidae; genus Sandelia; species Sandelia bainsii. The sequence continues at coordinate 3,776,958 of JAUMHL010000025.1, read as the reverse complement.
AGCATGCTGGGCCGTGAAATCCCAGCAGCACCCTCGGGCATCTGAGCTCCCGCACAAACATTGACATGTACACACTGGTAGCTTTGTGTACATATACACTACAGTAAAAAAAAAATCATACAGAACCTTCAGTGCCTCTGAACTCTGCATGATCACACATTCACATCGAAGAAAGTGGTGCTGAGGTGAGGTAATGGCTCCCTGGCAGTTAGGGGGAGGTGGAGAAGAAGCATCAGGTGATACTCAGTGGGGGGGTGGTTAGGCTGACTGGGAGGCTGATACACGAGGCGCAGGTGTGTCCAACGTTAATAACATGGATGCTGCGTGACAGCTGGTCTGCCACCTGAGGCTGACAAGCGTGTGCGGCCTGGAGCAAGAGTGTGACATGAGCGTCATGAGCCCACCTCAATGCTGCAGAGGCAACGGAGACACAGCCAGGATTTGAAACCAATGACACACATGTTAAATAAACATGTCGATTGCAACTGACTCAGGAGACACATTAAAAGATAGGAGAGAAGTTAGCTGAAGGCATCCTGGAGCTCAAACATTCCTCGTCAGTAATGTGTGTAATTTCAAAACGTGGTGGAGACCAGGGGGCCAAAGGTGAAGTCAGGTCCATGCAGGGACATGCCCGAGCACGCAGGCATAAACAGGCAAACTACAGCCTCACCACTGCTGCCAGTGTTCAGCTACTATCTGGATTTGACACCATTTACCATTTAGCACACATTGCTCTCAAGGTTCTTTCAGGAAGACAAATACAGTTGAGTTTCTTATTAAAACAAAAGTAAACCACTTTGTTTAGACAAATCAGAGGTGTGGAGGAGAGGGTGTGCCAGTGGCAACACTGTGTAAGTTTCCAGTGTGTAGGCTATGTGCATCTGTCAGTGTGGCTGTTGCGTAATTAGTGACGGGTGCGTTTGGAGAACACTCCGACTGAGCCAGCAGCGGATACAGTTCTCACTGACAGAATCAGACAGCAGCTGATCTCATGAAGTCAAGCGCAAGTTTGGAGGTTTGTGTGTTTGTGTGTGTGTGGCGCGCGCAGAAAAGGCACAAAAGGGAACAGTGGGGAGGTTTCACTGTCTGGCTGCAGGCTCGATGTCAACAGTGACTAGGCCTGCGGGCACGAAACGACGCTGCAACTTGCCTGTGCTTCATTCCCACAATATTACTCATCCTCCGGTGGAGGACGGCGAGCAAGCGGGCGAACTCGATTCACAAATGATGGTCTGTTGAACAGCTGCCTTTTCTCCGCAGCAGCTAAAAGCGCCGAGAGAATAAAACAAAGCGCCGTAATCACTGACGAATGACACTTGGACACATGCACTGGGAAAGATCTCGGAAACGTTAAAAGACGACATTCAACAAATCGTTTAATACAACCAAGAGTGTGGTTATAACGACAAGCGCAAACTGGGCAGGGGAGAAAAACATGAATATTTCAACATACCCTCCTGTCAGACAGACATCCAGGGGACGACCATGGATAGTGCGCACCAGGGGAGGTCGGTCCTGCTCCTACCGCCGCTCCGCGTTTACTCCCCGGTTTAAGGGGAAGGGAGTGTGTCGCTTGTTTTGCCGGTGAAAAGCCTAATGAGAGAACGAGGAGGAGGAGGAGATAAAGAGGGAGGGACGCTGTCAGATGCGGAGAGGCAGGAAGGTGGAAGACACACACTCAACACAGCGCAGCGTGCACACACGCACTCAGCTGCGCGTGTTCAGGGGAAATGCGTAAAGACAACGCGCGCTTTACTCCTGCGTAAAACGTTCCTCTCTGTAAACAAGTACTCAAATGTAAAAAATAATAATAATAACATGCACAAAATGTCAACAAGGTGAATTAATCCATCGCTGCCTAAACTGCAGCTGCGTTCAAGTACCTGTCGGTGATAATTGTTCTGAACAATACGATGATTATACACATGGTTATAATTTGGATTGTTACTGAGCGAGTGAAGATGATAATTTTTAGGTAGATTCCACCTCTTGCTTTTAATAAAATATTTTTTTTAAACCCAGCAACTACATCAGAGGAGCTGCTTTTATTTCTCGCGGTGTCGTCAGGATGGCACAATCCCTTTGATTTCATCACTTGGTCCATTGCTACAAGCGCAGCCTCGGCTCCTTCACCTTTGCATACAGAGATGATGGGATTTATTAGCACAAAGGGCAGCGCGCACTCAGAGCCACCCACTGTTACAGTTGTGTTAAAATAGCGGGAACTTGCCCATTAAAAGCGGTAATGTGGGTCTATCAGTTCCCCATTGTGTCTGCTAAATTGACAAGGTATTTTAAAAGGCAAGCTGAGTTTGATTTAATTAATCACTGATGAGGGTTTGCTGTTGCTGATTTGATTAATTACTGTCAGTCCCTGACAGAAGCACAGTTATGATGCTCTAATGTGTTCACAATGACATATTTCAGCAATAGCTGTTAGCTTTAGTCATCAGATAAATAATCAACCTATCAATCAAACTCCAGTTAAACAAATCTAATAAATGATACGCTGATTTTATCTTTATAAGATTTAGTTGAGCTCATTGGTCATGATTGTCCAGCACCCAGCTCCTGATGCAACTGATTCTTAGTTCTAGACCTGCAAAGAGTTGGTGCCAGCCTGGAACCAGTTTCCCTGTCTGACAGTTGGTTCTTTGTCTGTCGAAATGCAAAGAACTGGTTCAAAATGAAGCACTAGCTTAGAATCAGCCCTGGAACTGGCTTGGTGAGAAGGGGTAGTAGTGAACAACGTGTAAAGGTTTTAATTAAGCTAAGAAAAAAGATTTTAAAATTTGGGGTCTAAGAATTTATATATAATTGCTGATTTGAACAGCCTATAGACATATAGTTACAGTTTTAGGAACTGAACAATTGGGGTGGGGCTTGTTGGGCGTGCAAGGGCAGCTGCCTCCCCTTGCCCCCCTGTAGATCCCCCCTGCTTGATAGAGAGCTCCACTGATTTAGCATTACAATTTATGTCACTCCTGGCCTCAAACTGTTGTATCTAAATCGATACAGCAGAAGCAGAGAAATACTTTTTCTTTCCACCCACAGCATATTACCCACAATGCAACTCTTTTCCAGAGAGTATGATTAGAGATTCTGTGTGTGATGTTATGTTAATACTGTAACTGCAGTGTAGCCTCGAACCGCTATCCCCCAGCAGAGACCAGGAGCGGACTACAGAGGTCTGGTAAACTCACTTCTCACTAACCCCACACCCACAGATGTTGTTCATCACTTCATGCAGCTCCCTGAGGAAGTCTTTATATTACGTTCTTGACATATCCAGTACTACTACTACTACTGTAAAACTGGCAGAGTTTGCCTCTTAAAGTTGGTCTTATTAAAGTTGTTTTATTAGTATTTTTATTAGCAGTGAAACACACACACTCTTATACTGTAAGTGAAAGCAGGTGCTTCTTGTCATGAGCCTGCAGATAATTATCACCTGACTCTTTATCGCTTTGTAGCATTTTAGTGTCTTTCAGAATTGTTTTTGTTTTATGACCCAAGACTTTAAAGAGGCCACATTATGCATAATTTCAGGTTTATATTTCTATTATGGAACTCTACTGAAATAGTTTTGGGTGATATACAATTCACAAAACTGAAGTTCTGTTCATGGAAGCAAGATTATCTGTCTGTATTGGGTCTACAGGTTTATTTTCACTCCTTCACATGGTCAAAAAGTCAGTTATTCTCATGGTTTTTTGCCCGTACTGCTCCTGTCTCTGCCCTCAGCTACATTTCTACTACCTACCTTTCATTCCTTCATTGACGACCTGGCTACTACTGTAGATGCTCCAGGGCTTGGGATGATTGAATCCCACAGCTTGGGTATCTTAAAACTGGAGCAAGTTAGCTGTCAGACAGGTGAGTGTAGGTGCAAAAGCTTCAGAGTTGTTTTAAAGCAATATTTTGAAGGAGCTGTGTCACAAAAGGGCCAGGTAGTATTCAAGCACAGAAAAACTGAACACACTGCACAAGAAGTGTGAGGAACAGGGATCGTTAATAATAAGGGTTCAGCTATTTATTTTTTTCCTGGAGCTAAGTTAATCCAACCACATTTGTTGCTTTTTATAAACTCTGATCTATAAATGGGTGAAAAATTAAAGGACAAACCAACAAATAGTGTAATAGTAAACATCCTGGAGGCCTAGTCGCTCCAAGTGAACAACCATAGTCCACCATACTCATCAAACTCATCCAATGAGCCCCAATACACCAAGCATCTGGATCGTCCACTCATTAATTCAGATTTTTATCTTTAATTTAACACGTATGTATATAGATTGCATCAGTAAGACATTTTCACTGATAAAATGATTTTTAAGCATATAGTCTATGAGACATCATTGCTTTCAATTGTCACTTCTGTTTGAATTGTAGTTCAATACCTGAGTATCCACTGATGTTGATAGCACTTGTGCCTTGAGGACAAAAAGCAAGAATTCAAAAGCCACCATGTTTATGTGAATATATATACGGTACATATATCTGTTCTTCTCTGACTATTTATTGAAGCGAACATGATCTGTATGCACAATGCACCATACTTTATAAGCAAAGAAAAATACCTCAAGTATTTACACATTGATTTATGCTTTGAAGCCCCCTTGAGACACAGAAAACTGTATAAACTGCAGGTGGACAAATCAATCACAACTACTTTAAAGTCTCTAAGTACTGAAGCATCTCTTTCTTCTTCTGCAGGAAACAACGCTACAGATGACCCTTCCAGAGGGATATGATGACCAGGCCTCGGAGGACAGTGAAGCAGGTAAACGTATGAATGCTAAATAAATGCACAAAGGACTGTATTAATGAATATTCATGGACAACGATACATCAAAATATAAATAGGTTGATGCTTGCGTGCTCCTCTGGTCACAATTTAATTATCCAAAGCAGCTGAGTAAGCACAAAGATAGAGGCTCAGTGCTACTTCTCTTTTACAGAATGCATCCTGGATGCTGTTTGAAATGTGACGTTACTGTACTGCTGTATGTGATTTAGTCCCTGCCCTGCTCATTCATGTAAAATCTATATATGAGAAGATGCCAAATGTTCTCTTTCTAACAATTATTATGAAATATAAAATATACAGTGTATCTTACCAGTCAATATGACATGCTCCAACTGTTATATTTCCATCTCGTGGAATGAATATTTTACCTCTATGAATACAAGCATTTTTGATAGCGTAAGGATCTGTCTACAGAAAAAAAGACAATAATAGAGCAATGATAATATAATAATGAATGAATAATGATTAATGCTTAAGCTGGATGGTGCTCTGTGTCAGAGGTCAAGAGTGAAATAGTAAATAGTTAAAGTTTCCAAAAAAAAAACAAAGATTCAATGTTTCTCTTAAGACGTTATTCATGTCACTGTGGGAGAATATTGAGACCATGATGAAACAGCAAAACTGCACAACTGAAACCCAAGGAAATTCTATTCTTTTCTGATCAACTAGAAACAGAGAGACAACCCCTATGTCCAGTGAAATGATGCTGCGAAATAAACTAGTTGTCTGTTTATGACTCCACACAAGCAAGATATCTTTGGCTCCAGGCAAACACCCACTTGGCAGGACAGTGGACGCACTGCAGACAACAGAAAACAGTTGAAACCACACAAGTTGTGGTCATACATCATCTACTGTGTTATTACATCTTTAATCCATCTCCCCAGCTCAGCTCCAGGACAGCTTGGACCAGTGTTTCTCAAAATTAGAGTTGATAGATAATCTATGGGCGACTCCCGAGACAAGCTTTTAAAATTCTAATGACATCTGCCAATAGCTGCAGGTTGCTAATCAAAGCCAGCATGAATACCTGATGTGAATCAATTATCTTTCCTAGAATATGCTGCTTCCAGTGAGGATAAAACATTGTATTCTTTTATCCATTTCTTCTCCCTTCCCACCTGCACACTCTTCTATCACAGCACGCAATAAGTGGAAGGCAGAGAAACACAAGTATGGAGTCGACCACATGACTAACACAAAGAGACAGATGCTCACCGTGAAAATGATGGGTACTGCAGAGTCTTCAGTCTAACTTTAAGGAGTAAAATATACATGATATGAACTTTAAAGGGTTGGCAAACTGAAAGAGTATACTGGGTATGATAGTAGATAATTTTAATTAAATATATTTTTAGCCATTTTATTTATGGAATCACGCTTCAGTTAGGGCAGAAAAGGTTGTCAGATCATAAAAAACATCCTGCTTCAGCTTTGAGTTGCATACAGAGCTGTGTTGCAAGGTTTGCTGTTACATCCACCAGCCTGAATAAGATGCTGTGATGATGTGATACGCTCCATTGAGAATCAGTCATCAATTAAACAGTGTAGAGAAGACCATAAGTATAACTTGGTTAGAGATTACCTTAACATTTTTAGGGACCATGCTCATGCCACATTTGAGAAGAGCATTTAAAGACCCTTCAAAAATCCTGCAGTCATGGACTAGACAAAATATGGCTGTGGGTGGATGGAACCAGCTAATCGACAAATACTAGTTGCAGTTGATGTGTGATGCATATTGATGAAGAATGACCACCTGCCAAGTGCTGAAACATTTTTTATATTTGTAAATCCAAATTCTCATCCCATCCCATCTCATGCCATAATTAGGCCTATTGTAATCCATGGAAGCAGGTTTGGTCTCATTTGAAACTGACACAGTTTCATTTCGTATTATTTTATCTACCACCTAAGGCCAACAATTTTAAATTGTGTTTAAAAAATTTGTTAAGCAATACTAACATACTTTGAATCAATCTGACAGCAGCACCAATCAATATTAGGTAATGCTGCAAAACCTGCCATTTACAATAACTGTCATCAAATCATCATCATGTAACCCTACTTCTGCTTCCTACTAAAACATATTTGCATTTATAGTTTAGTTGTATAGAAATCAGTGGCGGGTCGTCAATAGAGGGCGCTCGGGTGCCGCCCCACCTGTCTCACATGAAGAAGAAGAAGATAGGACTCATAAAATAATTTTAGAAAAATATTCAAATTTAAATAAACGATCTATACATTATACAGACGATGAGTACTGTGTATTATCTGCATGTAAGTGTAGTTTAAAAATGTTCTTTCACTTATTTACCGCGACTGATCTGTCGTGTGACGTATTTCCTGTTCCTTTGGGGCACAAAAATCTTTACCATAGACCCACGCTATAACTGGTGCATGCGCACCGGTAACCCCCTCCAATACAAAGTGTAGGAGAACCTTGTGGCGCAAAATTTTGCTCCCAAACCCCGCCCACAAGACTGACGTCTCAGCTCCAGAAATTCACCATGGCGCTTGTGTTTTGTTTACAGTCAGCTGAAGGAGCAGTTTTTTGTCATGGATAATACAAATTCAGGTGCTAAAACTGAACTGTTCCACAGAAGAACCCAACAGGAAAAGATTCGGCTTAAAGATTCTGGACCCAACCAGAATCAAAATCAAACAAAATCAAACAACAAACACAAGACAGAGGGAGAAATTACACTTGGTCTTTCTCCAGAAACTGGTCTGAGAAGAAGTCCTGCCTAACCGTCTGTCCTAAGACTGGAGCTTTGTTTTGTTTCACCTGCCTCCTCTGTCAGCTGTCAGGAAAAGAACGAGCCTGGATTCAGACAGGTATTAATGATTTAATACATTTTCCTGAAAAAGTGAGAAAGAATGAACAGACTCGGAGCTACATGGAAAATGCTATGTGTCATTTTGTGTTTGGCAATGTGAAAACTGTATCGCTACTCGGCTTAATGAACAGGATAGTTCATAATGAGATGACATAATGAGGAGGGGGACAAAAACCGACAGTTTATCTAAGATAATAGACTTGAGCTTGCATTGCGTGGTCATGATGAAAGTGAACACTCAGAAAATCCTGGCATTTTCAGAGGGCTTGTGGACTTTGTTGGATCCCTGGATGCAGCAGCACCTGCAGACTGTTACTGTGTTTAAGGGGACATCTGAGACAGTGCATAATGAGCTCCTTGACTGCATGTTCTCAGTTGAAGCTGAGACAGGTGAAATTTAGTTAAATAGTAAGTAAATAGTTATTTAAATAAATAGTAAATCACTGAAAACACAGACTGTGTATTTTTATGTTAATTTAATCTTTTAAAGGAATGTGATGCATGATAATGATGCTTTGGCTTATACTAGTGCTGATATGTGGTTAGAGCGCAACTTAAAACTGACTTGCAAAAGTGCGCCCCCCGAAAAAAAAATTTCACCAGCTGCCACTGATAGAAATCGAATTTGTTACCCTGCAGGGTAGGAAGCATAAACAGCCTTGTTAAAGTGTGATTTACAATTATTTTGTTGTATCTTTAGCTAGCAAGTGCTACCTGGCTAAATCTGAGAGCTGAATATTGTAGCTTTAAGAGACACATTTGTTGTTTTTTTGTTTGTTTGTTTTGTTTATTTCTACATCACTAGTCAACAGTTTGAAATCACATAGGAATCACCGTGGTTTTTATGAAAAGCTGTTTCCAGCTACAATAATGATTTACAATATTAACAATGTCTACGCTGTATTTCTGATCAACTTGATCTTAGAAAATCAACTTTTTTTTCAGAAATTTGTGTGTCCAAACATTTGACTAGTAGTGTATATTTTGCACACATACATTACAATAATTTATTTCACATATTATATATTAATATTAACACTTTGGCATTCCATACTAACATCTGGAGCCCATTGAAGCCAGCCTGGGATCGTTATTAAATGTTTTTACTCTCTTTGTCTGCAAATGAATCCTATAGAAAAGTAGAATTAAAAAAAAAAAAAAAGCATTCAACTGTTGCTGTCTCATGAAGGCACCACTTTTCATTGTCACTGAAGGCAAATTTTATTAGCTTTTTTTATCAGGTGTCCACACAGGCCAGGAATCAAATTGGGTTAGTTTTTGCTGTGCACTTCCTGCTGATCCACCATGCCTCCCAAGAACAGCTTTATCTATTTTAGCTCCACTTGAACAGTAACTTTTTTGTTATGCACAATATCTACTGTATATACATGCAAGAGAACTATTTTGCAAAGCACCTGGGAAAATATTTTTCTAATTCTAGTTACCACTTAGTTTTCAGTCCACCTGTTTATGTAAAACAGTCACATCCCAAACAATTTTCCTCTCTATGTGACAAAGTCTGGCGTGAAATGATAAAGTGGGCCCGTCCAAGTGATTTACAGTGTTTTTGAAAAGACTCAGAGGAGAGCTGCAGCATCCTGTTTCTTCCCTGTCTGATCCTTTTTCCTCACTGCCCCCCCCTCTGCTATCTGTTTGCCAGGACATGGCTATTTCCTTCTCTTCATTTGTTCCACACACATATGACCTTTTCTGTAGCGGTGGAAGGTGGCTGAAATGCAAATATGAAAGGATGAAATTTCAAGTGCAAAACAACTAAATGTGAGTAGTTTTGATCTTTTTTATTATTTATTAATGGAAAATTATTTGGTGGATGCTTTTATGCTTGTACAGGCTTTGAATGTCCAACTAAAGAAGATGATGCCCATTATTAGACAAAATGATGAATGTCATTATACTAAAATTAATTCATTTTTAAGTAGTGCTGGGCAGCGGTTAAAATTTTTAATCGCAATTAATTTAATGTTTTTTTTGCGATTAATTGCGATTAATCGCATTGTTACGGGCAAAATTTAATAATGAATTCAAAAGTAGTTTTTTTTACTTTTATTTTAAAAGTACTGCTATATGAATATCTAGTCTGCAAACACTTTAAACAAATAAGATGGTTTTTAACAGCAGTATTCCCTTTACCCAGTAGCAGTTAAATATTTCTTGTAAATCTTAACTTAAACATTAATGTAATCAAATCAAAAAGAAAACCAAAGCTATTTGCCAGGACATTAACGTTTATCTAGTTTATTATAGAAAAACTAGTTGTTCT
>JAUMHL010000025.1:3736587-3765279 GCA_032362345.1 Sandelia bainsii | reverse complement strand
CTTGAAGCTGCGCCCCCTCCAGCAAGTGGCGCCCTAGGCGACCGCCTAGTTCGCCTATGCCAAGAGCCGGCACTGCTAATGATCACCAGCTAATCACTACTATTGTCTGTCAGGAGTAGTGCACAATGAAACACTAAATAGAACTAACAGGTGACAATTCTGTGTTGGTTCATCACTGTGAGTGACCCTTGTTACATTACACATTGTCATTTATAATAAATAATTTGGACTAAAAATATGAATTAGTGCATATTTAAATCTAGTTATAAGTATTTAATATGCTTAAATATACAAGACACACCTATAAGTATATCATCTTTCACCCAGAAACACATCAGCTTACCAGTGCACATCACTGCACCCAGGCTACAGCATCCTCTAACATTATGTATTTGTCTAGTCTCCAACTAGGTAACAAGGAACAGCTTTTGTTTACATCTATGCCAGTGTATTTTTAAAAGTTTACAGCCCATTTCACTGCCACAGGAGATAAATAGGGTATTTCGGAGAATCTAATATCTAAGATCAAAAGCCGTAAATGTTTTACAGTAGACTACAGAGGCCTTAATGTGTGTGCTATTGAGCATGAAGCCCTCTGGTCACGGGAAAGCCCCAGTTCTGCCGCCTATTCTGCAAAAACTCAAAAAGACAGATCGTTGAACTTTTAAACACGTGATAAGCAGATGAAAACAGAAATACATTTCCCACCCTCCCTGTGCTGCTTCGCTGGGCTCACGCAGCAGCCTTTGCAGAAACTGAGAGCAGTAAGTCAAAACACAGGTCAAAAAGTCACCTATGCAATTTGCTCTCTTGCTTCAACTCTGTTCACTCCAAAACTATGCCTTAGATTTTAAAACACCTTACACACATTTTGAAATAATATTTGACACTGCATTGCAGAAGCAGCTGTATTTCCAGTTCAGGCCTTTGTAGAAATCATTTTACAGCTTGCAGTGTTTTGGACCAACCGTGTATGGAGCAGAGGGCATGGATGGGTGCCTGGTTCCCACAGCTGCACGGCGCTGGGGCACAGGCAGCCTTTCTGTCTGGGGCACATTGCTCCTTTTATGCCCAACACACTAAACCATTGATCTGAGGCTCCCTCATGTCCGTTGCACCAACGCAGCTCAGGTCAACACAGACTCCAGCAGCATTTTGTGGACACAATATCTCACAACATTTCACATGCAAACATTGATTTGCTTAGCAGCACTGTCAAAGCATGAGTTCTTGTGGAAGTGAAAGTTTAAAACTTCATCACAGTAACTTCCAAGATTTCATGAATTACAAACACTCTGACAGGTATTTTAGCAACCATGCATCCATTAGTGGACATTAATATTAATGTATTGTATTTAAATGTATGAGATGAAGTATGAAATGATTTGCATTGTGCTAAATTCAAAGACAGTCATGCTGCATTTGCATACCTCTGGATGTGATGTTTGCAAGTATAATATTAAAAAATATGATGTGTAGACATTAGCTGCTTCTAACTAGCATTATAGATACCAATCAACTATGTGTTTGTGCAACATCTTAGGCTTTAAAGCTGCTGATATCAATATTTTTATGCTGTATGTGAAAGAGTTTGGTTGTACTGACAATCAGGATGAAGTGTTACAAAACAATTTCTAAAAGGTTTGGACTGTCGATTGTCAGGCAGATTGTATACAAATGGAGAACTTTTAGCTGAGCTGTTACCCTCCTCAAGAGTGTGTGACCAACAAAGATCACACCAAGGGCAAGGAAGGAGATGTTCTCAATGGACATCTAGGAAAATAAAGGCCTCTCTTGCAGTGGCTAATATTAGTGTTCATGGGCTCACCATCAGGAGAACATTGAACAATTTATGCAGAAATTGAGACAACTCTAAAGGGTGCACAAACTTTCCCACTGATAAATGTATTTATTTCTTTATATGAAAAGATTTGACACCTAAAACAGCTAAAATATATTGCCATGCTATGATTTCACCACGCATAACAAACTGTTTAACCACATGGTCTCTAAAGCCTGTACAGTCTGTATATAAGGTTCTGGGTAATAAACATTATCATCACTGTAACATATATTCCCGATAAATGGTCTCCTGCACTCCGAAAACCTTATTAACTTCCATAATGCGTCTCATAAACAAATTGTTAGATGGTTTAGCACCTCCCCCACTCAACACATTTATATGTCAGAAAAATGCTGGGGACAGATTAACTAGATCTAGGTAAAGAGGGGACATTACTGTCCCAAGGAGGAAAACATCCTTTGGCTAGACAGCATTTACAGTAAGAGCTTCCCAGTTCTGAAACGCCATCCCACTTAATATACGACAGACAACAGTTTCAACCGGAGCTGTTGTATTTTCACCTCATGTTCACAGTCAGTGCCATTTCTGGCTTTTTGGGGGCCCGATGCAAGGTGAAATTAAAAACAACAAAGAAAAAATCAAGTTGACCCAGGCAATTTAAGACTATAGAAAATATTAAAGGTAAAAAAATTCCCTCTCTATGACCATGCAGGTGCAGAAGCTTACAAACCTGGCACCCGCAAATCAAGGATTTTTAAGATACCAGGCAAAATCATGAGCAAAGATTCTAATCAGATCAATCAGTGTTGTGAAATTCAACAATTTGGTTTATTACATAATAAACCTAATTATGTATAGAGCAGGGGTGTCCTAACTTTGTTTAAAGAGGGACAGATTTGATGATGTGAAAATTTCTGTGGGCCTCAAAAAAAGATTTGACAGCAAAAGTTACATACAAATGCACTGTTTTATAATAGTTTTATTTTCATTGTGACAATTGTCATTTTTAAATGTCAATGAAGCCACACAGGAAAAAAATTGAATTATATGCTTAGCGAAGCCAGGTTGCAAACCCAAGACTCTGGTGTGGTAGCACATGCCCATACCAGTTGAGCTAACAAAGACAATGTGCTGGTAACGTCATGCCTGATATACAGCAGCAGAGTTAACACGCTGGCGCAGCTGTTTCTGCTGTGATATCAAAGACACTTCCCAATGGTGTACAGACCTTTTTTTTCAACATTATAAAGCAAATATGATCTGAGCGATATCTGAATTACATTTAATTCTACTGAAATATGTAGGGACTAAACTGGTAGCTTGGGGGCCCCCTAGTGGCCGCAGAGCCCTATGCACCTGCATAGTCCACATAGCACAAGAAACTTATTATTAAATTTACATCTATTTGCTTTAACTCATGTCTTTCATTGATTTTATATGCAAACACAGCACCTCCCAAATCCCTCTCAACACAATTTAGAACACGCTGAGTTTGAGGATTTTCGACTTGTGCCACCTGGTAGCACTCCTATTTGTACGAAGTCAAAGGATTTCATCAAAATATATACCATTACTATACTACTAAATGAGTCAACTGACTCAATAATGTGAGTTAAATAGCAATAACTTTCACTTATATTACCTAGCATTAGCCACCAGAGGCTATTGGTCATACTGTGCAAGTGAGCTGCTATAGAGCCAAAACCCCCAAGAGTGCTGGTGCACAGACTATTTCTGATGAACTTCACATTTTGTTTGAAGAACAGGAAAGAATTGTTTCATAGTCCCACTTTAAGCATAAGACAGAAACTGCCTTGTATAGAGACAGACACAAAACACAGATCTTACTGTCCCAAACTCTCACTGAGTTAAACGATTTAAGATAAAACATAAAACAAGTGCAACACTTGTAACCACATTATGGATTCAAACTAAATAATATTCTTAACAGTTTTGCAGAAAATCAATGTTAATTGATGTTTGCATAACTTATCCTGTCCATGTATTCATTGTGAAACTATCACATTTGAAAGTTGGTGAATTTTCCACAGAGCAGGGTTAGTTCAAACTGTTTCTGATTTTTAAAATCAATCCATTCACCCCCGACCACTTTCTCCTCTTTATGTGTCTCTCTGTTATAAGCTATCACTCTGCCGGCACAGAGTAGGCTGATTAATATTCACTGTAGTTCTCCTGATGCACTGACCGGTTTGCAACCTCAGTGGGAGGAAGCCTGTCAATATGAGCTGAGGTTCTTATGATTCTGGAAAGCAACTGTTCTAATTCCGCTGTTTGCCGTCCTGCTGTGCCCTTCACTAATGTCTGACTGTTTGGAGTGAGAAAGCCTTGATTTCTCTCATCAGCAACTGATTCTTAGGGTGCTTTAAACTGATGAAACTGAGATCTACTCACATCTAGTGAAGTCTGAATTTGCAAGAGACAAAAGAAAAACATGATAACAAATGGTCAAATATTAATTGCAATTTAACATGCACTTTAAATATCAATATTAAATATATAACTATTACAGTGTCTCAAGATTTATTTCAATTTTTACTTGGCATGTTCACATTTAGTACATTTCATATTACACTTTGAATTGTGTTAAAAGTGAGGAATACATTTCAGTGTGTTAAAAATGTTGATATATGCCGTTATGCCACACCTAGTGATGATAGCTCGTGGCTGATTTGTCCTCACGGGGAAATTATTTTTGCTGCACATTCACACGACATTACATCACATTGCTAAGTCACAAGAGACATTATCATACACAAACCCATGCATGCAAGACCAGTAGTTGGGATCAGCTCCAGGCCAGACCAGCTGGGCATTCTGATTATTAATATGCATTACCTGTTAAAAAACCTATTGGCTTGTGTAACAAAGAGAATCAAAGAGGTCAATACCAAGGCCTGCATTGAAACAGTACAAATGAGGAGACAATGGGGGATGTCTCTTATCACCCACACTGCTGTTTTCCTTAATTATCATTCCATAACATAATCCCTAACATCTTACTGGCTGATGTTGCAGTTCTGAGTTTTTCTGTTTACCAGTGGTACTACCAAACCAACAGAGCGTGCAGAAAGGCAAGACACTTTCAATAAAAGCACAATAAAATATTTAACCCAGTATGGTATGGACATTAACATATAAATAAATGCATTCTTTGTTGTGACTTAACAAAGAATCAAACAAAGGGTCCCACTTAAGCTTATTGCCTAGCTTAATGCTGACAAACTTGCAATTTCTAACAAATTGTATTGGCTCCCGATTTATGAAGGTGGAGTTACAGTAGAGAAATGCTGTTTTCTAAAGTAGATGGACATTTCCTTTGTTTTAGTGGCATTTAAGAGAAGACTTGACTTCTCACACCAGTTTAAGAAGTAAATTATTGGTCCATGCGCTTCCTTCCTTTTATATAGGATGGGTTACCAAAGCAGTATCATCTGCATACGTAATAATGTACTGGTTTAAATCGGTGCTAGTATAAGAGTCAGAATATAAATTAAACATGATGAAGTTTTGTAGACATACTGAACACTGCAGATTTTGCCGTCAACTGACTATTCCTCTATTGCCACACACCTTAAGTGAAAAGTCTCTGCATCTACTGCCATGAAACCTACTACTGATATCATCAAATCATCAAGTATGTAGCCTATCAACATTTCTTTGGGGGATCCCCCGATTTGTCAAGTCTAATGTTTAATTTGTCCAGGATTTTGGTTTATGACCAAAGACCTGAAAAACGAATGCCATGGTTGGTTGGTTTTTAGTGCTAAATTGCAAACACTAACATGCTAACATGCTAATTTAACATAATGAACATAACAGACATTGTTCACATTGTCATTAGGAGCATGTGAGCATGTTAGCAATTCGCTCTTTTTTCCCCTTACAGAGCTGTCAGCACGGTTTCGCTCTTGAATACAAACAGGAAATGAAGATTGAAACATGAAATATCAATCCAAGCAGCAGTGAGCCATCAAAGACCTGGGTTGTAATCAGAATATGCTGTGTGCATTTTACTGATGCCCCAATGCATCATTTCAGGATACAGTTTAAATGAATTCTCACTGCCATTAGAATCCATTATTGTAAAAGGTTACCAAAAGAACCTTGCTACCAAAGAAACCTGCTAGAAACGGCAGTCGTCTTCTTAGTCAACTTCATTCTTGGACAGCTCACACGACTCATTAAACAGTGGAATTAAATGAAATCAAATCACCTGTCAGCATCAGTGGTGTAATTTCTGCTAAGTTAATCATGCAGTCAAACATGGAAATGTTCTATTACAGTGTAAATGATGAGTCTTTCTGATCTTGCAGTGAAGAAGATGTTACACTGATCACACAGTCAAACACTAACTTGTGACCTTCCATATAGTGTTATGTGGATCTATATATAGTATGTTGTGTTTTTATGTGATTTCATATAAAATATGACCTGACACTCATCACATAAAGAAAACTCTTTTTTTTTACTATTTTGAAGTGTTGAGTGTTAGGATGTCCTTGAATCTTTCCATCCTCAAGGAAAGTGTAATGACTTTGCCCACAGTGTGACCACAGGGTGCTTAGGCCATCTGTGTCATCCCATTACTTGACTGCCAGTGCATTTCCAATGTGGCATGCTCTTGGTTTGCCATTAAGAGAAATGTGTTCATGGAATTTCTTTGAAAAAATTTTAAAGGTGCATAACACAACTACAAATGCAAATATTATACCACTTGTTGGGTCAAGAAAACCTCTCAGCAGCTATAAATACAACACTTTGATATCACTTGTTTGAGTTTGCGACCTGTATGCTACAAACAATCAATCTATAATAATCTCCCTATATTGCTTTCAGTATCAGTATGAAGTGACTGTTGATATTTCTTTTTTTGAAAGTCAGCTCAGTTAAAAGACACAAGATGACCACCAAACAGTTGAAAATGTCCAAAAAGAGACACATGAATACCAACAGTAGACACAAAATGACCACAAAAAGGCACAAAATTATCAAAAGGAGGCACATGACATTTAGTTAGATACTGTACAAAATGAGCAGCTTGAGACTGTCCCAACCAACAACTGGAAAATCACCAAAAATAGACATGAAATGTCCATAAAACAATCAAGATATGAAATTATTACAAACAAATGAAAAATGTGTGACTCTTTCAGTCTTGGGTTCCTACAAGGCAGCAGGTTTGGTCTCAGCATTGGTCGGAACATAACAGCCCCCCATCCTTGAAGAGCCCTGCTAATAAAATGGTTACTGTGCATGCCATGTAACTGCAGCATCCCTGGTTTGAGTCCGGATGAGGATCTTTGTTTCCTGTCTGCCTCTCTACTGCTACTACTGTCAAATAAAGGCAAAAATGCCCCCAAGATGTATTAAAAAACAAACAACCTCTGCTCTGTATGGTCTCTGAATGCCTTCTTAACATAAACTCTGCACACTAATGCAAGTCATAGATACTCTTACAACAAGAAGAGAGAAGATATCCAATCTGTGGGATATTGTATATGATTTCCAGGCATCAGAGAGCAGCTACTAATTTGTGGAAGACTCCTGGAACCGTAGCCTCAAGGAGGGCCCATCAGAATGATCTATGAACTATGACTTCACTCCAAACATAATGCAAATAAGTTTGCTCATATAATTTAAAATTGGAAAAGAGCAATTCTGTCCTCCTAAAATATTGGTAGGCACGTTTTTACAGTCTAAATGCAAATCAGGAGGAAGGGCCTTTTACCTGTCTGTGCCCACGGTTCCCATTTTGTCATGATCTGTTCATGCTCATATGTATAAATACAAAGAAAATATAAAGTATGATCATGAAATTATGAAATAATCCAAAAATACTCATTATGCACAGTCTGTAGTGACCCTTCCCCATTGATCAATACTAAAAATGTGTAACAATTAACTGGTGAACACAAATTTTTGGAGGCAGCACAGTAGTACATTTTGAAGTACTTGAAAGCACTAATTTCATGGATTATCACACAGATCTTTGTTTTAAGAAGCCAGAGATCCCGAGGACCATGAAAATAAAATATTAGGGTGATTTTTCTCAGCAGATTCTAGAAAAGTGGTTTCTTTTGACTAATTACATGCTGTGTTAGAAACAGGGTTTTATCCTCTACTGAGTCATCTTGACACAGTTTGATGATCCGCAGCTTGCAGCAGACAGGAGTACATGACTTCTGCATGTTTTAAACAAGCAAACTGAAAGAGACCGAGCTTGACCTTCAAATGCATTAACGTGAAAAATTATATATTAACACATTTAATTGCCATACAAGGGAGATGTAGATCCAGTTGCTACAACTGTTCCCTATGCTGTATCACAATATCTATATATGCTTTAAAACTTTCAATTCAGTTTATAAAAAAGTACTGTTTAAAAAAAAAAGAACTGTCCATTCAAATAAACACTGAATATTTAAAAGGTTAGACTGAAATGCCATCATTGAATTTCATCAATTGTAACAAATTCAGATCCAATAATTAAAATTCTGTCTGCAACAAACCTCACAGACTGTCCTGTTCTCTATAGCAGCGGCATACAGGCAGGTGGGATTAGTTAACCTCACTGGTAAAGACAAAAAGCAAAAAAAAAAGGGCTCTCTGTTGTAATTCTGAGTGCGCACAGCCTGGAGGCAGTAGCAAAGGACATCATGATGCTGAAACTGAACCCTGTTTGAACTCCTCTTCCGACTACACCTCCATCTCCTCGGTGGAGCATCTTTAGCCTCTGTTTCATCTCCCCAAGGTGTGCAGAGTGCTTTAGATGCTCTTTTTGTGTTGACAGCCATTGGGCTTTAAAATGCTGTGTCCTACAACAAGTTGCCTCAACAAGTAAGAGGGGTCATGTACACTGTGTGTGAATTACTGTAACTGACATGCTCTCTGTATGCTACCAGTATGTGGTCAATTGTTCATGTGCTGTGTTCCTGTGTCTGGTAGTTTTGGCAAACAGGGATCTGTTGAACCTTCCAGAGGGAAATATGTCAGTGAAGATTCTCACTGATCTAGGTGAGGTTATCTGGAACAAGAAAGAGGTCCAGCTGCCATGACTCAACTTCTAGAATGCCAGAGGGGAGATGTTGGAAGAGGTAATGTCCAAGGTGAGAAATGTCTAGAGTGATTTCTACTGGTCCTGGAAAGTGGTCTTAGAAAATAGTGTTTCCCAATGGTGACTTCTGAAAGCCACTGTCATAATAATAATAACAATAAGAAGAAGAAGAACTGATACTTTACTGATCCCCTTGGGGAAATTCTTTGTGGACAGGCGGCCCCTTTGAGGCGCCAAGGGTTCAGGGTATTGGTGTCTTGTCCAAGGACACCTCGACATGTAGCCTGCTGGTTGCAGTCACTAGCGTAAAGGGAGACAATGTTTATTCTAATCTAATCTAACTGCAATCTAAGCCATACTATTTTTTTTATTTTTTTATTTCCCACCTGAAATGGGCTACTCTGCTACATAATCCCCTCATAAAACCACAAGCTTTATCCCTTCAGATACTATTTAAACGATTATAACGTTAATTCTTGACCTTTAGAGGTGATGGTAGTCAGATATCTTTGCCTTTGGAGAGACTGGGCTTGTTCCATATTAAACAGAAGAGTGTTTCTCTCTCAGCAAGAAAGCAAATACGTGTGTTTCCTAAAATGTCAAAAGCTTTCCTTAATCATACACACTGTGGGGGTGCAGCAAGGCTACTGTACTGTATATTGTATAGTCACACTGAATGTCCCCACACCACACAGCATGCCCTTATTCTTCCAACACCATGGCAACGTTTCATAACCATCCTACCCTGCTCTCACCACCACTCCCAATCCAATAACCTCAAAAAAAGAATAAAAAAAAAATATAGGAGGTTCCAGAGGAGAAAAAGTATTTAATAAGTAAACAGAAAAAATAAATGGAATCAGTTACAAACGGTACAGGACAATGAAGTAGTGAATGAACGCTACAGCAAAAAGTATTAAAAAAGTATCAAACATCAAGTTAAAAATAAAGTTCAGTTGGTGGTCCCTCTTCTTATCAACTACATCAGTAGTAGGTGGTATGACATTTAGCCCTGTGCACTATACTTGATATTTCTACTTATATGTTCAAAAATATATCATCTTTGAATAAAAATTTGTCGGCCGCAGCAGCAAAGCTAGCAAAAATAAACAGTTTTCTTTTAAAACCACTTAACACTTTTAACAGTTTATCTCATACAAATGAGATAAGCACTTCTCTCACCACTTACAAAAGACAAATGTTATAATTTAAAACTTAAATACTTTACAAGGATTGGCAAAAAATGGAAAGTGGATTTATTTTGTCAGAATATTGAAAGACCAAGGACATGCAGTGCAGCCTCCTAGAAGTCGTGAGGGGAAGCTGTGATTGGATGGTTGAAGGAATGGGGCGGGGTTTAATGTCCTGCACGACACCACGGGTGCTTTCAGAAGGTAAAAACTGAAGGAGTTGGGAATTATGTGAGGTGAATGATAAGAGCATTATTTCTCTCACCCTAACAGACAAACCACCACATGCTGTATACGGCTAGTAACAGAAGTGTGAGGCAAATGTCAATCAAGCACGTTGTGTACGCCCACACAGTTTTGAGAAGAGACTTAACAATCAGCTACAATATGTGAAAACACTTGTGTGGGTTTACCATGGGCCTTTAAGATTATTCAATTGGTTTGAGTCATACAGCAGGTTTAAATAATAGAAGGCATAGCAACAGTTGCTAGGCATTTAGCCAGCATTCAGTCAACACTCCCATTAATCTTTCCTACCGTAATTAAGGTAATTAATTTCATAAAAACTAAAACATCTTACTCAGTTGGACAGGAACACTGTCTAATGTTCTTCTTGTGAGAAACAAAAGACTTATTTGTCCACCAAAAAGCCAGCGTCGATGTTAATTTGTCATGGATCTGAAATACACTGCAAGACATGATTTTTTTAGACTTGTTGATATAAACATGCACAGCAGAACAAGCAGTGTGTGATTCTCTTAAACTCTGGAGCAAGACCTTGAAGCATCCCTGCTGGTTGTAAATTAGCCTACTCTTAGCTCCCAAGATAACACATAACATCATATGCACAAACAACAAGTGATTTACAAAACTACATCACTTTACAGTAATTGAAGTAACTGAAGTGTATTTGACCTTATGCATAGTTAAACAGCAGATTAGATCTACACTGAAAATATGAGCCCTCAGTGCAACAAACATCAGTTTATCAGAACAAAAATGGCTGAAGCTGTGATTTCTAATTAAGTCTATGAACAAGGTTATAAAATGACATGTGAGGCAGCTTTCATAATTGTGGCCTGGGTTGTGTATAATGTCTGGCATGTGGCTCCACATTATAAAGAATTGCCTGAACAAGTAAGAAACCAGAGTGTGAGACTTCATAAAAATAGGAGAGTGTACGTCTGAAACACAGTTGCAGCAGCGGTAAGGAAGAGCCATACTACCAGTAACAGAAGGTGAAAAGACGTCCTTAAAAAATTATGCAATACACTATTTACGCTACTTTGCATTGAAAAACAGACGGGTATGTGTATGTGACTTGGCACAAGGATTATCTGAGGAAATTCCATACATGAGATCAACCTTATGTCCAAGAAGCAAATCATTACTCACAAATCCTAAACTCTGCCAAAGAACATGAAAAGAAGCCTAACGGCAGGACATTCTTTAGTCAGATTAAAACCAATACAATAAATCTGATGTAATTAAAACACAGTAACAAGTGGTGACACGGTGAAACCCATGATCAGGACTACTGGGACCTCACTTTGACAGCTGCAAGTCTGGGTGAAATGTGTTGTGCACGTCTAGCCACTAGATGTCACTACAGTTCAGCAGCAGCAGCACTGGCTGCATCACAGGATCACACCTCTCCTTTAAACATTAAAACCTCTCGTCTGCTGTGTTTGATCCAGTGTCATTGTCACAGTATATCATACATACTATATACACTATTTTTATTAGATTCATCTAACACTATTAACAATTACGCCTCTGCAGTTTGATGTTTATCAGTCATATTCGTTGTTACAGGAGTCAGGACATTTGCTGTTGAGCCCCTGATGACCCCCAGTTTCACTATATGCCAAAAATAAACATAACTGTATATCAGTTAGTTTGTGATCATTTCAATAAGCACCATGTGATCACAATATAAACCAAAATGTTGCACTGATGGTAATCCAGTCTTAACAACATTATTGAAAGCACAGCAACTGTCCGTCCATCCATCCATCATCCTAACCACTTGTCCTCTTAAGGGTCACAGCAGTGCTGGAGCCTATCCCTGGACGAGAGGTGGGCTACACCCTGGACAGGTCACCGGTCTATCACAGGGCTGACATACAGAACACAGCAGCCATTAGAGTAAATGATATGGGTTAATCTAGCTCATCTATTAATGGAGTACCTTTACACATCAAAGGCTGTGTAGAGGGATGAAGAGTACTACTGCAATGTGAAAAAAAAGTTGCAGTGTAATGTTTTTTTATTGTTTAAACAAACTGGTATCTTATACTCTTGAACCCAACCAACATGTCTTTTGAGGAAGAGGCAGAGTTTGAAGACTCAGATGAAGTCTCTGAAGTGGATAAGGATCCCCTCATCTAGGCACCAGGATGAATGATTTGCTGCCTTGAGTGAGGGAGTTTAAGTAATTCAGGGCCTTGTTCACAAATGAGGCTAAAATGAAGCATGAGATTGCCAGACCACAGGGTCATGGTGAAGAGGAGTCAATCTGTGTTCTAACCCTCACCTATGGTCATGAGTTTTACATAGTGAAGTAGTGTAATAAGTTTTCTCCATATAGTGGCTGAAATAGGGGAAAGGTAAGGAGGTCAAAGGAGCCGAAAAGAGCCAGACAAGGTGGTTTGAGAATATGATCAGTATACTGCCGGGCACCATCCATCTGAGGTTTTCCAGACAAACTAAACTGGTCATCTGGCCTGGGAAAACCTAAAGAACCCCCCAGGTGGAGTTGGAGAATGTTGCATCCATAAACCCCACTGTCCTGTTACAGTTGAGGGACAAAAGAGGAGCACTGTATATTTTCAGTTTACACTTTGCTTCGTGTGTTTTGATGACAAACACTGAAAGAGGAAAATTGTAAATTAATGATAACCCTCCCTGGTGTTTTATTTGGAAACTGAGAGAAATCATTTTATTCTGCCACACGGTTAATTACATCAGACACACAACAGCCTGATAAATATTGCTTTTAATTCCATTCCAATCATGTTTATTAATTGCTATTGTTCATTTTTGCAAAGGTGTTGTGGTTCATCTAACCAAAGTGCATTAGGAACAATGTTTAGTATATTATGCAATGCCTAACTGGAAATTCACACAAGGAACTAGAAAGCAGACTTACCAGCAACAACACAGCAGGAGAGAAATGTAAAAACCCTGTTATAACCTGTCAAACATTTATTACAGTTGTTTTTTTGTGCAAACAATGACCAGATAAGCCTTTTGTCTTTTGTGATTTTGAAAAGATTAGATGAGAGCAGAGCAGCAAACCATACTACACGTGAACTACCAAGTGTGGTTATTGATGGCATCAGTTCTAGTTCAGCGAAGCTTAGTTCCTGATTGAATAAGTGAATTAAAGACCATGTGCCTCTTTTCCTCTTTCGCTGTGCATTGTTGATCATGAGACTCGCACTTTAGGAGAAACAGACTCGTCCTCACGCTGCTGCTGCTTCAGGTAAGAGTTTTTCCGTATTCAGTGTGGTTTATATCGATGGTCCAAATGTTTCCCTCAAAATGTGTGGTAATAAACTTTCTCTCAAATGTTCCACTGATTCTCATTTGTTTGGTGAGACGGATTTACTTAGTTCTGCTGTTACTATAAGTATTTATTGCAGTGTATGTGTGGACATACTGTGCTCTGCAAAAGCTGATCTGAATATTAGATACAGTGTTTGTACAATGAAATATTAGTTTTATTTAGTCTTTTCATTGAGGACTCTGTTTCGAGACACAAACAACTTAGCAATATGCATAATAAACAAGTGTTACGTGCAAATTGTCTTAAAATGATGCAGCTCACAAAAAGAAACATGTGACTGCCATTTTATGCAATGTCAGTGGCAGTGTTTCTAGTGTTGTGGGATGTACATTTAGAGTAAATATTACTGCTTTGGTTAAATTAAGTGCCGATGTGTTAATATCTGTAGTCAGAGATACTGTAGCTTGTTGAGGCTCATTTCCTTCTACTGCTTTTCTGAGCCACACAGAAACTTTAAGAGGATGATCCACTGGCAGTCACATGCCTAAGATTTTCTCTGTTCAGTCTATCTATTATTCACTCTGTTCTTATACTCGTTCAGAGTCTATATCCATCACTCAGACTTGCAACACGCTGAAGTTGAAGCAACATCACCAGCATCAAGCAAACACAAGACAGAATTGGTTCACTTGGTTTCCCTATTAAACAACTTACTGCTGATCATGGATAAACAGCACATGACAGCTGAGTTTTAAAGGCAATATTTGTTGTGTGTGCCATTTTATAAAAATGGGAAAAAATGACTCGTTTGAGTGGCCCACTCAGAGTCAAGGCCTTAACCCAAAAGAGAAGTTGTGGAGTGAGCTCTAGAGAGCTTTCACAGCAGACAGCCTAAGAATATCGATGTTATTGCTGCCAAACCAGGTTGGACTTGTTATTAAATCCAAGGATACCTTTCCTACCAGCATTATAAATGTTTCATGGTTATGTTTCATAAGACACAAACTACTGTAATTATTTTGGTATTAGCTTAAGCTCATTATGTTTGCCTATACTTAGCTAGAAAACCAGTTATGGTTCACACACATTTTATTGCCACTAGCAATGTTCCTTGTCTATGAATGGGGTATTTCAAAGAGGAACATGGATGTACATTTGTAATGATGAAAGTAGTTGAAAGTAATTTATTGTTTTAAAAGCATTCCTTGCACAACAGCAAATATGTCAACCACACAAAAGCAGAAAAATTGCCTGGTTTGTGGGACCATGTTCATAAAAAGATGAAATGTTGCTGACAATCATGTCCTTTTTTTAAAATCTCACAACAGTCAAGATGTCCCCCTGCTGCTGGCTCACTCTGGTGACTCTCATGCCTTTGACCTTAGGCACCAATCCTGGAGTGAAAGTCCAGATAACACAGAAAGGCCTTGAATATGGTAAAATATGAAGCAAAAGTTTCCTCAGTTAGTTAAAAACTGAAATATCTCCAGGGTTTCTTCATCAAAGTTTCTTCTCTTTTGGCTTTTAGGTAGACAGCTGGGCATGGCAGCAATCCAACAGGAACTCAAAACCATCAAAATCCCAGATATTTCAGGAACAGAGCATGTATCTCCCATTGGAAAAGTCCAGTACAGCTTGACCCAGTAAGGCAACTTCGAACGTTAAATTCTGTTAAATTCTGTTCAACTCTTAAGCTGGCATTTTTTGAAGTGCCTTTATAACAAGGCATTGTTTCTTCCAGTATGCACATAGTGAATGTAGGTCTACCAAAGTCTGCAGTGGGCCTAGTACCAGGGACTGGTGTCAGACTGTCCATTGGTAATGCCTTCATCAGCCTGAATGGAAACTGGAGGGTCAAGTACCTCAAAATCATGTGAGTGGGAAAAGATCTCTTCTTTGTTCTATTCATTTTTTTTTTATATTTCTGCTGCAGCAGTGACTTCTCTCCCTCTCTCTCTCTCAACAGAAAGGACAGCGGCTCTTTTGATCTGAATGTGAATGGACTCACTATCAGTACAAGTATCGCCATCAAGAGTGACGGGACGGGCCGACCTGCGGTCAGTACTGTCAGCTGTGCGGCCAGCGTCGGCAGCGTGAGCATAAAATTCCACGGCGGAGCCAGGTAAAGCAAATGTCCGCTGTGCTCTATGTTTGAAACAACATGACGAAATATGAATGAAAATTTCCAGTTTTACTTGTCATGCTGGATGCACTGCGTACTTGCCTAACTCATGTGTCTACTGTTTGTTGCAGCTGGCTGTACAATCTCTTCACAAAATTCATAGATAAGGCTTTGCGTAGAGCACTAGAGAAACAGGTAAGAGGAAACCAGCCTTAAACCAGGGTTTGCCCTGTTATATGAGCTGGAAAGTACATTTACTCAATTTACAGATGTACATTCTTAATACAAAATATAATCAGTTAATAAATGATGATGTAATGTTATGGATTAGTATATAAAGAGGTTTGAACCAGTTCCACCTACCAGCTGCAACATATTTAAACATGAATATGTCACTGATTATAGTTTCATAATAAGTCAGTCTACATAATGGGTAATTTTACTGTTCGTACTTCAAGTACATTCTGATTCCAGTTGCAGTTAATGCCCCTACCAACCTGCCCAGTGTCTCGTCTGCTGCTTGTTGTTGTTCTTTTGCTGCCTGCTGTTCTTTTCTCTCTCCTCTGTCCACTCACCCAACCGGTCAAGGCAGATGGCCACCCACTCTGATCCTGGTTCTGCTGGGGGTTTCTTCCATTAAAGGGAGTTATTCCTCTCCACTGTCGCCTAGTGCTTGCTAAATTTGGACTATTCGGTTTTGTGTATAATCCTCTATATAGGCATATACTGTGTAAAGTCTTAAACCTTACACTGTAAATTGCCTTGAGATGACTTTTGTTCTTATTTGGCGCTATATAAATAAACTGAACTGAGTTTAATTTGATGCTACTTTTACTTAAGGCCAATACATCTGAGGTTTCTGCAGAGATCTTAAACCATCAACAGCATCAAGTTCAGTGTTCAGTTTTCCTATAAGTAACAAAGTACAAAAGTACAAGCAGTCCGTTAAGAAACAGATTTATCTGTTCAGCATTTCGACTTAAAGTACATTTTGGTGTATGTTCAACCCCAGTTCAACTTGAGTAAAGAATTTGAAGTGGCACTTGCACTTAATGCGAATACTTGCACTTTTACTGAAGTATTATGTTTGTGTACACCTCTACTATAGATCACAACATGCTTCCTCAATGAATGTATTACAAGGTCCCACACTGACATTTGGGAGTCAGTAGTTTAATCTATGGCAATATTGTGTATTTTATAAGATTATCATGGGTTTTTTATTTGAGTAAACTTAAATCTTAATCTGAAAAAAAAACTCGGTTCACTGATAACAGCTTGATTCTGATCCACTCAGCTTCCATTTCTGGGAGCTGTTAAGAATTAAGTTGTCCAGTTAGAAATCCCTGTGTGACATGATTCTTTTACCATCTAGATATTTCTCTGTTCTTTATTGTTGCAGATCTGCCCTCTGGTGGCTAAAGCAGTGTCTGATTTGAACCCTCACTTGAAAACTCTCAATGGTAAAACATCCTGTTTACATCAGTCATTTAGATGTTTCACTGATGCTGACTGTAGAACTGACTTGAACTTCTTACCTTCTAACCTTACTGCAGTTGAAACAAAGGTAGACAAGTATGCAGAGATTGAATATACAATGGTGTCGTCGCCCACAGTTTCAACATCTTCTATAGACTTGAGCTTGAAGGTAAGGGAATGAACGGCATTTGACAACGTGAATAGTTTGTGTTCACACATAAATGTTTCTTTCCTGCCTCTGTCGCCTCTTTCTCTGCCCTATAGGGTGAATTTTACAACATCGGGAAGCATCAGGAGCCTCCTTTCTCCCCTGCAGCTTTCTCTCTTCCCCCCCAGATCAACAACATGCTATACATTGGAATGTCTGCCTTCACCGCTAACTCTGCAGCATTTGTTTATGACAAAGCCGGGGCCCTCAGCCTCTACATCACTGATGACATGGTGAGCTTCATTGTCCTGATTCCTTGACGTACGATATCTATTTTCACGATGTCGGACTGAACTACAACTTTATCGCTCTGTCTGTCACAACAGATCCCTCAAAGCTCTCCCCTCCGACTCAACACCAAAACATTTGGAGCCTTCATCCCACAGGTGACGACACATTGCACTGATTTTACAAGAGACACAATCTCCTTCTGTGATTTTTCAGCTATACCATTGTGTGTTTTCAGTTAACCAAGCTCTTCCCAGGCCTGATGATGAAACTGCTGGTGAAGACGGCGAAAACTCCTGTCATCACTTTTGAACCCAATAACTCGACCATTCAGGCCACTGGCACAGTGACGGCCTACGCTATTCAACCCAACGCCACACTTACCCCTCTTTTTGTTCTGAACTTGGTAGGTGACACAACTGAAACGATGAAAAATGATTGTGTCGTTTTAAAGAAAAAAAACTAAAATATTCCAACTATCGTCTTTACAGGACACCAGCGTCAGCGCCCAACTGTTTGTTAGTGGAATGAGGCTGGCTGGAAAGGTCACCCTCAACAGGTGAGTTATAAAAACTCAGGACTAGTTCTCAGAAGGGAAAAATGGGGCCAAAATGTCCTTGTATTGAACATCACAATGTAATTTTGCCTCATTTGCACAGAATGGATGTGACCCTGAGGACAAGTTATGTAGGACAGTTTCAGGTAAGAGCTGTGTTCTAACATGAGTCACAGTGACTATGAACAGTAGCAACATAACAAACTAATCCTCACCTTAACCTACAGGTCAGAGCCCTCGACAACATCCTACAAATGGTCCTCAAGGTGGTCGTCATACCCAAACTTAATGGTGAGTTTTTGTAATTTCAGTTTGTACTTGATATAAACTGCGTATTGTCATGTACTTGAACTTACATGTTCCTTGATTTAAATTTAAAATCCAACCCTTCCTGACCTATAATGAAAGGAAATCCACCCTTTCGCCACCTAGTTAGAGAACCCTTATGGAGAACACTGACTTACTGTCCATGCATACAGGTAACCATGTTTCTAAACGGTCCAGAACAGACAGGTCTTTTCATTGTGATTATACTTCAGTACAATACAACACAATCCACATTTTATATTTAACATTTAGCATCCTGTATCATCTAGTCACATGTAAGGCACCACTACTTTTTCTAAATTGGTGAAATTTCCTTCATAGTTAAATTTGCAAAGGGATACCCACTTCCTTCAATTGGAAAGATGAAGCTTGCGAAGACCCAGCTTCAGGTCATGAAGGTCAGAGAGATGATATTTTCTAAAAACTGCATTTATACAGTAATATGACAATAAGGGCTAACGTGACATTCATAATCTCAAAGCTGTTTTGTCCCTGAACTGTTTTTAGGACTTCATGCTGATTGGGACAGATGTTCAGTTCACAGGCTGAAAACTCCCAGAATTCATTTCTGCACTGGGGCACGCCACCATGCAGGCACAATTACAGCATGAGTACAACTACTACAACTAACTAGAAGTGTGGGAAATCTCCAGTCTGATTATCACTTTTAATTTTTATCATTTTTGTATTTTCCTTGTATCTTAAATGTGAACTCGGTCCAGGTGTTACTGCATTCCTGTCATAACAGGGGATGTTACTGCAGCATGGGGTTTGTTGTTGTCACCACAATCATTTTTTATGAAGTTTTGTGATCCTTTCAAAGCAGGTCGCAGCATTTTCTGTTGCTGACTTTACGCAAATTCTCTCTCAAAGTTTCTGACTGTGCAGCTCACGGAGAAAATCTACAAATATGCCGATCCATCACATTTTTACTGCAGTTTCGGGATTAATATAAAATAAAATAAAACACCCAAAATGCCATGACATTAATCAAACACTGCTTCAGACAAAACAAACCAATCACAGTATTGTGTATTAGACAAATTGTATTTTATAATTATATTATTGTGGTTTCAGCAACCAGTTCAGTATCTACATACGCTCATTTTGTAATAACTGTATAAATAATGCAGCGGTCCGTAAAACAGCTTACATGTGTCTCCAAAGTCAAACAAGAGAAGAAGGAAGTGTGCCAGAATTTTTTTTAAATAAATATGTCCTCAGTCATTGTCAGGTTTCAATCATGGTTGTGTCTGAGGCCACATGTTCATCAGTGTGGTGCCTCAGGGAGCTGTGACTGAGGGCTCGACCTCTCAGACTCTGAGAGCTGGACGACAAAATCTATATTAAAGACAAAACACCAAAGAATAAATGAATGGACACAGAAATCTCTGAGAGAAAAATATTAAAGCTACTGACTGAATAAGTGTTAAAGAGAGGTCCTCCTATTGCTGACTGGCAGAAAATGCTGTCATTTTTTTGTACCTTTGATTTTATAGTTGATGTGTAACAACTCGACTTTTACAAAATTCTATTAAAACATCTCAAACTTGGAATGGTTTGTTTATTTGAGCATTAGTATAGAGACACTTCCAAGCTTGAGAGAAACTTGTTTTTTTCCCCACCTGAAACTGATGCAAAACAAAAGGAAATCTGACCAATATTTGAGGTACTGCTAAAATTTGTTTTTCAAACAATAAATGAACACACAGTCACTATAGATTGGGTAACAGTGAGAAACTCCTGTTTAAAGTTTCTCTGATGGAAACACAGGGAGTCTGTAGAATCTGTATGATCACTAGAAGCATCATTTTTTCAAATGCATTGAATCTCTATAGCTGCATCATCTCAGTCAAACTTTACCTTGACTAGCACATAGTCTCCAGCAGTGGTTGGTGCAGAGTTGGATTCTGCAGGCTGAACAGCAACATCCTCTTTGGGGAAAATCACTTTCATATTGCCATCAGTTCTCCCACACAGGTCTTTGGCAGATCTTTTACTTTCCTGTATAAAAATGGAAACCTGAGATAAGCAATGTTGTCTGGTAACAGGTTAAAGTCCCCTAATACATTGGTACAGGACGACAACCTTTACTGATGGCAAGTAGAGTAATAATTTTCTGCATTTCTATAGGTAGTAATTAAGTCCTCCTCCCCCTGAAGAGAGAGAAAAACTACTGATTATCCTGCATCCACATTTAATCATGTTGTTAGGATGTAAAAAAAAAAAGATCTGACACTTAATCTGGAAAATTACAAACTAGTGTTATGGCCTCTGCTCCTGTTCAGGATTATATTCATAATATCCCTCAGCACATTTTCTGATTGTGACCCTGCATAGGATGTTAAATATATAGTAGATATAATATACGTGCAACAATTGACTAAAAGTGAACCCAACACCACTAAGTAGTCCATGTTGAGCTCTGTGTTAGTCACGTGTGCAGTACTCACCCCCTCCACCAGGACAAGCTGTGTGCTGCCGATGAGAGCTGCATTGACCCTTGCAGCTTCCTCTCTGAACACACTGATACACTCCTCCAGCCTCCGCTGCTTCACCTCTGCTGGCACGTCATCCTGTAGCCGATGGTAGGCGTGAGTTTTCTGAGAAGAGAGAGACAAGTTCTTGAAATACCATCTTGGATTTAATTTGCAACTGTTCATAGAGATCTGACGTCTTTTCTGTTGTCATATACATTACAACAACGGCTCACCTTCCTCATACTGTAGGCAAAAAGGAACCCCACATTGTATCCCACCTCTCTGATCAGAGACAGAGTCTCCTGGTGGTCGTCCTCTGTCTCACCGCAGAAGCCTGAGATGAAGTCACTGCTGAGACTCACCCCTGAAACACAACACACCAGGGTTAAAGGATTTCCTGTGGTTTTTTAATTGATTACTTCCCAAGATAACACTTCCTTTGACTGCCGTGATATCTCACCATAAATGTAATTTAATTGGAGGTAAATCTGAACATACATGTTGTTCTGTGGTTTTGCAAAAGTTCAGCATTTGTGTGCAAGTGTATGTCTCAACAAAAGTCAGAAATATTTTTTTCCAACTATCCTCTCTGCTGAGATAGCTATATTTTTTAAATCAAGAAGCAGCTTTGTATCTTACAGCATTTGGCATGAGATATTTTAAGGGCAGGCAATACTTACTATAAGCACTCAGCTGGTCTTTGAACTGTGTGAAAAGCTGATGCAGCTTTATTATCATCCTAACGGCATTTCAAGGTCAGAATGTACTGTAGCTATGGTATTTATGTGGTAGAGTAGGTGAGACATTTTCTTATCCAAGTCCCAGCATTCAACAAATGGCATTTTTACTTCATCCTCTAATATCTGTTTTTCATTGCACAACTTGAGACTGAGGGGAAGTTTTGCCAAGAAATGTACAGATTCGTAGTATGTGCATGTGTGAAAGAACCAGGGTTTTATCATTTTATAAAGTAGAAACCAGTAAATGCTTTGAAATCATTAATTATGCTGCTACTTGCCCACAGGTGACAAAGGGCCCATTTACACTGCAGGAATTTTTCCCAGTGAACAGGAACCTTTTAAGGAGCTTAGTTCTTCTACCTGCATTTCAACCAGAGAAACCAGGTCCTAAATTCTGTTCTGGGACCATAGCTCTACCACTCTAAAAAATCCCTGGTTGAAGGGTGGCACTTTCTAAAGGTCCAGGAACTCAGGGTGGGGATTGGTATTGTCACATTAAAAAGTGACAGACTGTCACACTTTTGATATGTAAGTGGGCTAATTTGCTATTCAAAGGGCTTTTGCTCAACTGTGGCAATGTAAATCACAATTCCCTCACAGATATTTACCCCTGGGAAGGTTCTTGAACTTTGGCTCCTGGTAAAGAAAGGTACCAGGAACTTTCTGGTAGAAACAAGCCTAAATTCAAGGAGTGACTTAATTTTCTGAACCCCTAGGGCTAGATTCTGCCTGGAATCAAGTATCCGAATGTAATCAGTAGTAGCTCTTAAAATAATGTTGCACGATCGTCTCAAAATCGTGGCCACAAGTCGCCCAATCACAACAGATGCTGTCAGCTAGGGTGGAAAGGGTTAACCTACCTGGGATGATTCTTTTGACATTCTCCACAAGATCAAGGTAGGCCTCTCTTGTGTAGCTGTAATTTTTAAAAAGAAAAGGACTTGTAATCAGAACATTTACTGACCTTACAATTCAGCTTTCCCAAAGGAGTTCATTCATGAAATTCACACTGGCCCCTTACCCACGGCGCATTGCTTTCAGGACTTGACTGCTCCCGCTCTGTGCTGGAAGGTGGATCTGCTTACAAATGTTCCCACGGTCTGCAATCAGATGTAAAACCTGAGAATGCCAAACCAGAAACCAGGTCAGGGAGTCTGATTCAGCCAAGTTAATACAAGGAATTACAGACATCGTCAGGCTTTTGTTTCTCTATATTTGTCACATGACAGCTTAAAATCAGCACTGTACTCATGTGGTTCTGAGAATGTTTTTTTACAGCCAGTGTTGTGTTAACAAAACTTAAAAAGTGTACCTCATCAGGAAAGTCCTTGGGATGAGGAGATGTGAACCTGATCCTCATGTCAAGATCGATGCATGACACTGCGTCCAGCAGGTCAGAAAAGCACAGACCGCCCTGTTTTGTTCGATAAACTGTCTTAAAACCTCGGCTGAGCTTGGTCTGGACTGAGCCACAGAACTGTTCTTCTGACGTATCCCTGTAGCTGTTCACGTTCTGGCCCAACAACGTCACCTCCTTTACGCCCTGATAAGAATCAGAATCAAATATTTTTGTGATCAAAGTGCTCAGTTATAGCATTGTACTAGCATCCTTTCTGATCCTAATGCAACTATCAGTCCATGTCTACTTGTTATTGTAAAGCAGAGTTGAACTGTTTGACTTTAGAGGTAAGGTTCTAACGTGCCTGATCAGAGAGCATACGGATTTCCTCAAGAATGGAGCTGACAGGTCGACTCCTCTCTCTCCCTCGGGTGAAGGGAACAATGCAGTAACTGCACATGTTGTCACAGCCTCGCATGATGGATCTGTCAAGGCAGATAGTATTTCGGTAAAAGTTAAGCTTGATCATAATGCACTTTGAGACTAAGCATGAATTTATTGTGTTTTCAGTGCTGAGTGAATAATTTCCTCCAAAAACCACAGTTGCTCTGTAACACACTCACACAAAAGCACTGTGTCCCTGAGGAGCATGGTGGACGGGAATGACGTCAGCATAGGTCTCCTCCAGCGACAGCAGCACGTTGCTCGCCTGATGACCTCCGTGTGCCACAGTCAAGAGGCGGGGAAGGTCCCGATAAGCGTCTGGCCCAGCAAGAACATCTACCAGCTTCTCCCGCTCCAAAAGCTCCGTCTTCAGCCTCTCTGCCATGCAACCTGGACAAACACAGTCATTAACATAAAGGATATTTGTAGGCTCTGTGAGGGCAGTAAAACGTGTGTGACCAAACTTACCTAAAATGCCAATTTTCATTGGTGTGTGTGTCTTTAAGCGTTTCTTCTTCATGGTCGTCAGTTGTTGTAGTCTATTCCAAATCGTCTGTTCAGCTTTTTCTCTGTCGTGACAGAAAAAGTAAGCCGGGGCACCTCTCCTGATTCTAAAAATGCAACCCTTGACATTTGGTTTGTAACATCATCTTACCTCACGGAGCATGTTACCAGAAGGACAACATCTGCCTGCAGGCACAAACACATCTTGAGCTGAGCTGTGATGACATACACTGTGTGGTATTAAAATGGTTCAGTAGAAGCAGAGATCAACTGTACCTCACTTAAGTCAAGTGTGCGTTGGTATCCTTTCCTCTGCAGTATGGACCAGGCTATCTCTGTGTCGTTGACATTCATTTGACATCCATAGGTTTCAAAATACACTGTCATGAGACAAAACCTGTTAAACGTTGATCCCAAGCAAATAGAAATAAACTCCACCGATGGTTTTCAGCCACTTAAACTAACCTTTCCTCGAGTTCCCCATCTCCAGCTCCTGTGAAAGATAACAGTGTTTGTCTGAATATTCTCCATCTGACGTCTGAACAGAAACTCCTTTGATGAAATCCTGAAAACTTGGACCAGATGATAACCGAGTCTTGAGCTTGTCTGCGTTTGTCTTGTTGCTTCTTGAACTAACACTGGTTTTAGCTGCATTAGAACAATATCTGAGTTGCATCCATCTGACCGGTAGCCAGTGTTGGGAAATAATAAATAAGGATTTCAAGCACTTGCGACATTGCATGATTCATTAACTTTCTCTTGCTACAAGTGCAGCGGCTTTTTGGCTACGTGTCGTATTCAGCTCTAACTGAGCAACCATTTACTCTTAGCTGGCTACTGTCTGTTTGTCAGAACTGCCTGATAGACAACATTTTGTCACTTCTTTTTTTTATTAAGCTAATTATTGTGCTAGCGTTAGCCGCGTCCCGTAATATCCTTCACGTATTTGTGGCACGTGGAGCCAAAGATGTTTTACCGTCAAGATAATTATGTCTCATTTCCACTGAATAATCTACAATCCAAAAAAGCATAGACTACAAACGTCAAAAACTACAGTATTGCGGGATAATAATAATCAGGTGAAAACATTTCCACTTTATATCAGCTAACGTATAGCTTAACTACCCAAACTATTGTGAAAAATATTTTGTGTTTAACATTAACCCGAATTGCGCCGCATAAAACAGAAGCAACAGTAAATCGCTTTACTTTCGGTAACGTAGATGTGACACTTAATCACACTTTTCATTATTACACTGTTCAGTTAAATTTTTGAGGGCCGCGTCAGCGAAAAAGCTTTGTTCAGTGTGGCGCTCTGCTCAACAAAAATGCAAGTCGACGACAGAGAATCATCTTGCATCTGAACTGCTGTCCCTGAGCCAAAGATGTCCCTTGGTACGTTCAACTTCACGGTCCGACTGAAAACGCACTTGACGTAAAGCAACGTTCCGGACTTTGGCGAAAGCTTTATTCGTGTTATGATCCCAAACGCGGGCTTCAGGAAGAACAAATAAAATAAAAAAATAAATAAAAAAAATATAAATATAATTTATAAACTTCAACACATACACATTGCCCCGGTTACAGAAATAATACACTAATGTCGGTTTATCAGAAAAACACCGTCCACACTACAGAGCCAACAGTTATATTGGGTGTAGACTAATTAACCTCTAGAATAATGCAACCTGTAGCCCTGCAACAAAGAGCCTAACTGAAATATAATACATTATATTTCTAAGAAAAAAAATACACACACATTTATTTGGAATTTATTTAAACGTATATTAGGTTTTGATGTAGGCCATGAAATATAATTTTACTCTTATTCATTTTTTCTCAGTGTGTCCAATACACTTTTAAAGGTGGTCTGTTTCAATGCCGTTTTCTTTGATACAGAACATAAATATTATTTTTATTTTTCAAATTTTAAACTACACTATTCTCTCTGTATATGCTTCTCCTGGGTGATGTTATCCGCAGACACAATATTTCTTTTCATTGCTATGCGGATGACACTCAGTTGTACCTCCCTATCATGCCTATGGACCATAGTAGACTGAGTTCCCTACAGAAATGCATGGATGACATAAAAAACTGGATGGCTTTGAATTTTATGCAATTAAATTCCAATAAATCGGAAATTCTTATTATTGGGCCCAAAAATATTACAAGTAAAATACTGCCATCTACAGGTCCTTTAGTACAATTAGTTAAACCTGTTGCTAGAAATCTAGGTGTTTTATTTGATTACAATTTATCTTTTGAGCATCACATTACTAAACTTGTACAATCATGTTTTTATCATTTAAGGAACATTGCAAAAATTAGATCAATGTTAAATTTTAGTGATGCAGAAACTATCATTCATGCTTTTATCTCCTCTCGCCTTGACTATTGCAACAGCTTATTTTCCTGTCTCAATCAAAAAGATCTAAAACATCTCCAAACTGTTCAGAACTCAGCTGCTAGACTATTGACCAAAACAGCGCGGTTCGATCACATTACACCTGTTCTTGCCTCTCTCCATTGGCTCCCTGTTCATTTTAGAATTGATTTTAAGATTTTATTGATTACCTACAAAGCATTACATGGCCTGGCTCCAGCTTACATATCAGATCTTTTAATTCCTTATAACCCGTCACGAAACTTGAGATCCTCAGGCAGTGGGCTTCTATCTGTCCCAGCATCCCGGTTAAAACCCAGGGGAGACAGAGCCTTTTCTATCAGGGCTCCGAGGCTCTGGAATGACCTGCCTGAGGAGATCGGGCTGTCTGAGTCAGTGTCGTCTTTTAAGTCCCATCTTAAAACACATTTATTTTGTTTTTTATTCTTTTTAATTACTTATTTATTAACTTTGTTTAATTTTAGCTTTGTGTTTTGCATGTTTATTTATACAGCAGTTGCACTTTGAATTTATGTGGATGATTTTAACGTTGTACTATGCTTGTTTTACTGTACAGCACTTTGTACTTTGTTTGAAAAGTGCTTTATAAATAAAGTTATTATTATCTGCTTAAGTTTTCATTAATTCATTTCATTAACTCTTTGTTACTGGACTTGCTCGTATGTTTCATTATGTAGGGGATTGTTAATTGTAGTAATAGCATGTACACTTACAGGTTAATGTTGGTAATTTCCTACATGATTGTATTTAACAACACTCATACAGACAATGAATTGCCTCTACTAACCTGAAATGTCTGCCAGTGTGGAACCTAGATTATTTTATTAATCTAATTAAACCTCTGATGTTGTCCAGAACCATTTACAAACAACCAGACACACCGCTCCACTGGGAGATGTTTCTTCATTTTAAAATGCTTTGTCTAAATATTAAGGAAAAAAATTCCCCATGTGTTTTGATTTGTCATAATTCCCTCAGAGATCTCACACCTAGCTGGAGGTCTACAGCACAGTCACTAAAGGTGAGTAGAGGCAATTCATTGTTGGTTTTAGTGTCTGTATGGGGATGCAATTAGAAAATGACAGAAGTTATCCTCTGTTAGTATTTATCATTTTCTGTCACTGCCAAACTCATTTAGTTTCATGTTCAGTTATATTGAATCTATGTTCACATTTTTTGTTTTATCAGCCTGTCAATCTTCTGTAAACGTGCTATTCAAATGAAGTAGCATAAAGACTGAAAGTAGCATGTGTTGGTCCAAAGGTAACATAATTTGCTTACCAGCACCTTTAAAAATCAGTAATAACACATGTGCCTTATTAAAAAACAGGGGTTATGGGCTAGTAATTGTCTTATGTTTCTTGACTTTGTTATGTATGTAAATATATTTCACAAAATGTAAACAATTTCTCTGAATACCAACCAACCCACATAGAAGTAAAATGGCTTGAAAACTACATGACTGACTCATCTTCAGAGATATCTAAAAATAACGTGCACCTTAAGACACAGGACTCTTGTCTTGAGTTTGAGAAGATACTTCACTTGATTCATGGGGACATTTTTAGATCCAGCAAATACAATGACTAACTTTTCTATAAATAATAAAAGTCCCTGTTGACACCACAGATCATCTTCTGCAGTATTTTACTGTGTGACAGCTGCTTCCTGAAATGTGGCAGATCTCAGGTGTGATTATGTCAACTGTTTATCTTAACTTACCCTAAAATAACAATTTCAGGCTTGTTATAATAAAAAGAGGTTATGATTGAATAGCTGAGTGTTTTTTCTTTTTTTTTCTTTTACAATAAACTGCATTACATTTGCATGTACCTTTCATAACTTACACAACCTTTCATGCTCTCTTAACCTAGATACCCACCTGTTGAGTCGTTCACAGGATGAGGCACTCCGTACTGGTGTACCCTGTGGGTTGCTAGTGGCAGCGGTGGGGGCTGGGTGTTCGGGCAGAGCAGGACAGGGTCTGGACTCTCTGTCTCGGTCCTCGCTGGGTTCCGGTAAACTGCCAATGCCTGTTGAGGCGCTGCCGACTGAGTGATTTCTCCGGTGGCTGAACTCTGACATACTAGAGGAGCGGGAGTGACCTGTGCTGTAGCCTGAGAGAGATGGACAACGAATGTAAAACCATATGCTGTCGTAGCAGTTCTTAGAAATGTAGTTACCTCAGGGCTCATAGTTATACACACACACACTACTCACAAAAAGTTAGGGATATTCGGCTTTCGGGTGAAATTTCAGGATGAACCTAAAATGCACT
>JAUMHL010000025.1:3715192-3732048 GCA_032362345.1 Sandelia bainsii | reverse complement strand
GTTGTACTATGCTTGTTTTACTGTACAGCACTTTGTACTTTGTTTGAAAAGTGCTTTATAAATAAAGTTATTATTATTATTATTATTATTATTATTATTATTACATCTCAACATATTCCTTTTGGTTTTTACATAGTTTTGCTTTCATTGTAGTGTATTGTGTACTAACGTGTCAGTAGTTACATGATAAACTGCACTAATCACAGTTTGTATTTTATAATTGCATTAATACCAAAAAAACAACCATACATTTGTGAAAACAAGACAAGGGCAAAAAGAAAGACAGAGCATACAGGCAGCTCAGCTCAATCAGAGAGAGAGAGAGAGAGACTGATCATGTGTGAAGTGGGAGTGACTGGGAGCTACAGGTCCAGTATAAACTGACCATGGATGCAGGGATGACAAACAGCACTGTTTCAGGATTTTTTCCTTCCTGGCAGTGAGATAAGATGAGAGTGGAGGGCGCAGAATAAACAGACACTTGGAATTGACATAAAACATCTAGGTAATGTAATAAATGTATTATGTGTATACATTTAATATCTGTGTTTTGATCATTTCAGACATTCAAATTGAAATGTTTCAGGGTATAAATATCTGCCTGCTGCAACTTCAATCTCCTCTGCAGAGCAATGATGCTGGTTGGAGGAGAACTGTAGTTTCAGCATTTTTTTTCTAATGTAATTTCTACTCCTGTCCTTTATTTGAGCTGTCCATTCTTCTCCAGGACTAGCTGTGATGATGGAGAAAGCTGCGCTGCTGCTGTTTTGTTGCCTGGTCATGTCTTTATCAGGCTCCCCGCTTTACCCCTCTATTAGGTAAGTCCTGGCAGATTTACAGAAATTCTTGTTCATTTTCATTATTGCTGATTTTAGGAGAAAGTTTCATGTTATTTAAATCATTTATGATGACTGGGTAACTTAGCTGTTCACACAACAAGAGATAGCAGTAGAAATACTGGACGAAATGGTTAAAAATGATCACTTTGAGTACAACATTTGTGCTATTGGAACCGTGGCAAAGTACAACATTAAATACACTCCATAGATGATCTGTATCATGAAATGTTGAAAAGCTTTAC
Organism: Sandelia bainsii; assembly: GCA_032362345.1. NCBI lineage: Eukaryota > Metazoa > Chordata > Actinopteri > Anabantiformes > Anabantidae > Sandelia > Sandelia bainsii. Next base: position 3,730,967 of record JAUMHL010000025.1, on the reverse strand, counting down.
ATCTGAAATAAGTAGAAAGACTTATTGTGTGAAATGGAAAATACAAAGTTACATTAACATTTTCAGCCAGAAACTGTGTAACAAAGCAGTGGATGTGACACTGACTTGAGCTCAAAGGTGACTTGATCCCAGTGGCTGTGCTGACAGGATGGAAACATGGTGGGTTAAATCGGCTGCTTTCTATGTCATCGCTGTGCCCTCTGCACTTGTTATGCTAACAGGGGTCAAGAAGTCTGCATTTGTCACTGTGTTACATTTGCACACCGTGTCCTGTGCCAAAGCAACACAATATGTAATTCTACAAGAGCTAAGAGCATTTTGCAGTAAGACATTTTTCTGAACAGGCTAAAAATCCAAACGTCAGCATCAGAATGACCTGTGTTATAATTAAACAGGTTTCTGGCCATTGTAGAAAACTGAACACTTGAACACATAACTATGGTGTAATGCATGTGAAGATACTTGAAATACGGTGCTCATTCAGTTAATGGAGATGTTTCTCAGATTTGGTCAGAGGGACACGTCTATCCTGATGACGTCTTCTATAAAGAATCCATCAGAGCGGCTGCAGGAGGACACGAGCCCTCCGCGGGAGCGAGCAGAGTCCCGGTGAGTGTGTTGATATGGACAGGGTGGCTCACTTATTTATCAGTGCAGATTTTAAATGGATATCTGTCTCTGAGATTTGTGTCTCCACCCCAGCACAGCAGAGAGGAATGGAATTTATTTTGTTTCATGCACAGCTTTGAAAATATATAGTACGTTTAACATGTAGCATTTCAGAAAAGCGTCCTACTTACTCTGGATCATTTACAATTTACAGTTGCTAAAATCACAGCTTTCTGCATCTGCACTTTTTTGTCATTTAGGTGAAATGGCCCTTTAAGATGACCAGTAAATGTGCTGCAACATTTCTAGACAGATAAATCCCACAGTTTTTGCTGTTGATTTGCTGCACTGTTGTGTAATAACTGAACTGATACAAACTGGGGTTTGTGCCACTGTCTGGCTGCTACAGCTCAGGACGCCACGCCGATGCCATCTTCACAAACAGCTACAGGAAAGTCCTGGGCCAAATCTCAGCCAGGAAGTTCCTTCAGACAATCATGGGCAAACGGCTGGGGTAAGCAGGACAAGACAAATGACGTCACTCCAGTTATGTGCAAATCCAACAACAGAAATACACAACTGATTGTGTGTGTGTGTGTTTTTCTCTCAGAGATGAAAGTGAGAGCTACATGAAACGTCAGTCAGATATCTATGAAGGGACCTATAAAGAAGATTTGACATCTATCCAGAGCGATCAGAGATACAGAGCAGTGCAGGGGAACATCGTGAAGCCCAGGTAAAAAAAACAACATAAGCCTACACACTCAACAATATCATTTTACAGCCATAGTGACATGTTTTTTTCCTCTGTACAGACTGCTGAGCTGAGGAGGGTGGTTCGGACAAACCGAGGGCTGCCAGTGCTCGTCGGCGCTGCACTTTCTCTAAGCATCACCGCTTGTCTTCTTATACTGAACTGTTCTTCACAGACGAAATATGCGATGTCATTTTTTTAAAATTGCCATTAAAAGCTATGAAACAAAGTTGTTCAATCTCCCTTTAGCAAAACTACTAGGATGTAACTACTGAAATACAGCACCTATAGAGAATAATGGGGAAGAAACTTTAAACAATGTACTTTGTTTAAAAAAATCTTATATACAAAAGATTCAGTAGAGTGGCATATTAAATAGATTAAATAAAGTGTGGGCCCCTATTTAAGCTTTACCCCATTAGTCATCCAGCCTCAAAAAACATCAGCTTATCAAATACTAACAGGGGCGTTCCCAGAGGGGTGGCCACTTGCCCAAAATCTAACTGGTGCCACCTCTTTTAGAGAAACACAAAGGAAACTGTGTCATTGATCCATTCAGAAGAAATACTGAAGATGTCATGAGTCTTAATATTCTCTTTTTATCACCTGAAAAAAGACAAAGAAATGCAGATTCACCTCAATTTCTTTATTTCCTCTTCTTCATTACAAAAACATCACATCCACAAACTGCCCATATTTTATTATTAACAAATTTTCTGGGAGACGTAAACTCTGTATCAAATAGGGGACTTCAGCTCCTCCAACACATCTGATGCATCCAACAGACACGTTGGGATTAATCAGTAATGATTCAAGTTTCAGTGCTACTGCCAGTGGTTTCCCCATTATCAGCTGAAACATGTTAACTTCTTTTATGAGGTGAAATGGGCGTAGAGGGGCGACCAATAGGAATGTACAAAAAAAAGAAACCGAAAAAAAAAAGAAGCAAATTCCACCATGAAACCACAAATAAAAATCCCAGCACACTTAGAAATCACTGGCAGGTTGAACAAGAAAACAAATCTCACAGGAAGGTGAAGTGCAGTAATCAGTAGCTGTACAGCTCTCAGCAGGGGAAGCTGTCAGTGAGCGTCTGTCCAAGAGACGCGTCGTCTCAATTCCTTCCATTTGGCAACACAGACAAACTGCACGTTTAAAAATGTCGAATGGATTCTTGAACTGCCGCGCTGTTTTTAAAAGTCAGATTTTGGTGAATATGAGTTTCGTCACTGTCGTCTTCTAAATTTCTTGCCTTTTATTTTTTCTCAAGTCTGAGGGAGGAGAGGAGAAAAAAAAAAACAGTCGTTACAATCACGAGCTGGCTTTATTTAACACCCGATCTTTGGCGGGTAATGAAAACTGTCGATCATGCATTATAATGTGCGTCCTTCTACAACAAACAAAATGTAACTTGGCAAGAGCACAAAGAAACTCTCATGACAAATGTCCAAGTTTCAGACAACGCACACTTTGGTTCATGAACACAGGACAAGTCACTCAAACCAGAACCATGAGTGTTAGGGCAAAATGGCGGAGGTTACACAAGTGCTGGTGTGGCTATGGTTGTAATGATCATGGTGGGATGAGAGAAGAGGCAAACTGGGGGGTGGGGGTGGGGAGGAGCAACGATATGTGAACACCACACAGCCATGCACGCTGCCAGCCATCATGGAAATGCACTGTGGATGCAGTCGGTGAGGATGCCCTTACTTCAGCCTGGAAGCACGACCGAGTCATTTGTTTGAAATTGGGGGGGCTTTATCGTAGGCTCCTATACTTTGCCAACCTACTACTTTGCTCTGCGGCAATCCTGAAAGAGGAGTAAAGACACAGCGAGGTGTGGGTAGAGGGGTTATAAAGAGGCCAAGACGAGCAGGAAAGAAGGAAGAAGAAAAAAAGTCCTAACTGGAGAAAAATAAATACAGTATGTGTGAAATCAGCAACTGCAATATTCTGCTGCTTGTTATAAAAAGTAAAAGTGAACAATTACACAGCAACGTCTTGAGTCAGTGACACAGGCTGCAGATTGCTCACTCTGGACTATGAAAGGCTCTACATGTTGATGGTGTGAAGAAATTGCCCATTCACATCATCGTTCCTGCAGAGCTTTCTGCCACACAACTCTCTTAGTAAGCTCTCCTCTTGGCAGAGAGCCCGGCATTAAAATCAGTCTCTGGGGACCAACTGAGGAGCCACAGATATGGAAGGTTTGGGGCTAAGAACTACCAAGAGGCCTCAAAGCGCCCGAGTCCTTGTCGTCTCAAAGAGGCTAGGCTTTCTCTCTGGGATTAATGACTCTCTAGGAACCATATGTGCCAAGCACCATCGAGAGACGTACCTCTTCACTGCTTTCTGGGCCAGCATGCGGTTCCCGGCGAGGAAAGTTACACCGCCGATTATCGCCAGGTACTTCAGAGTCTGGAACATGTTGAGGTGGGTCCAGTAGACGTACATCAGGCCCAGCATGGCTGAAAGGTAACAACCGAAAAGGTTAGCATTAAAAAACAAACAAAACTAAAACAGTATTGTGTATTACAGGAGCATCAAACAGTTTGGTGAACATCATTCAGATTTGCCTCCATGTACTGGAAATATTCTAACAATCTACTTGGCTGTAAGGATCACTTTACATCCACATTTGATCTGTGGAATTTCATGAATAACATCTGACTATAATGAATTCTAATTATGGACAATGTTGTCGTCAGTCATCAATTCAATTTGCTTTTCATCTTGAAAAACAGCAGGTGCAGAGGCTGTGAAACAATTACCTGTGATGAACACTTCATCTCAGAGATCAGGACTTACCTGCATGTCCTACGTGGAACAGAATGGTGCTGGGAGAGAAGCTGAAGTTGGAGATGTTTGCTCCGAGCTTAAACCACTACAGAAGAGAGGGGTGGTAAAAAAAACAATGTGATTTTCATCCCCTGCAAGAGCTGCAAACAAAAGGGCTGAAATATTGTTTACCACTGAACACACAATGCTCTGATCCACTGTAACAATAACTATTAGTCAGCACTGCAAATGCCAGGGAAAAATATACACCACAGCTTTTGTGCTTTTCAAATTAAAACAAGCATTATGTTCATGCTGTACTGGAGCCTCATTCACTGGGCATGAAGGCTTCCTACTGAAGAGCTTTTCTGTGGAAAAAAAACTGGACCACTGTGTATACAGCAATAATAACAAAGCTACAATGCTTTATTAAAAGGTTTAAATCAATAATGAAAATGGGTGAATTGTTAGATGTGCCTATAAATAAGATACTTGCTCTGGAAAACAGCAAACACTTAGCAATATTACCAGAATGAGCAGAAGCAGGAAGGGAGACAGGATGAGAGCAGTGAAGGTGTTGGAGACCACGGTGGGAGGCTTCTTCTCTGGCTCCCTGAATAAGTGCTGCGGAGACAAGAGGAGCATTTAAACTGCTGGACTGATACTTGGATGCTATTTTGTCATGTTTTTTATTGAACACAATGATTATGATGGAGGAAAAATGTAAGTGAAAACTATGCTTCTGATGTCACTAAACGCCAACTGGAGTCAGGCGTTATCAAACCTGGAGTCCAATCAATGAAATGAGAATAGAGGTGTGGTGTAGAGCTACCTTGACTAAAATAGTTCACTCGCTTTTTCTTGCTACTGTATGTAAGTATTACCTTAATCTCTGGTTTGGGTACGTAAAGAGTCTTGGGCTGAATAGTAGCTGGGGCCTCCTCATCCACAAACTTCAGCATGACATCCGCCTTTCAAAAAAATACAGCTCAAAGTTAAGAGTCCAGTACCAAAATGTCACTTGTTGAGCATGTTGCATCTGTATTAAATCCTCATCATCCCTGTGAGTCTGAACAGACACTCACCACATTCCACAAGATGGGATTCTCCAAAGTAGCATCTCCAACAATGAGGTAAAGGGAATAAGTGCCAGAGATGGAGTCGAACTCTGATTTCCTCTCTGCTGTGTCCAACTCAAACTTGTACAGATTCTTGCTGTCGGGTTCAGCCACAAATACAACTTCTTGGCCAGTTTTCTGATTGTGCAGCCGGACAAACGTCTGGGACAGAGGGAAGAAATAAGTGTTCAGTTTAAACAACCCTAGCTCACCTTTTTCCTCAATGGTCACAGTAGGCGACTGTTTTCATGACTGTTTTGGACAATTACAGCGATGTAACAGTGAAACATAACGGTCTCATGGTCTCAAAGGTGACTGTAAAAGCACATTAAGTCAAATCCTGATAAGATACCTGATGAGGGGTAAGCTCTACTCCAGTGTTGACGTCAACCAGCTGGAAGGACATGGCAAAGTTCTGGTGGCTATCTGCAGTGAAGGGGCTCTTGGCTTTAGAGGGATAGTCCACTCTGTGTGATTGAAAACATCAGAAGCTTTTAGTATTCCACTTCCACTCTTCAGCAAAAAAGGCTTTACTTATCAAACTGGTTTGCTAACCTGGTGGTCTTTGTGCCAATGCTCTGGTCCTTATCCACCACAGAGAGGTCCATGTTCGTAACAGCCACCTCTGTGGACACCTTCACCTTAAGCTACAAGTGAACAAAGTCAGGATGCAAGGTTACGTAAGTAAGAGAACAATACCAGCAACTAAAGCCAGAAACATTTCATCAGACTACAAGCACAGCAACACACATTGAAACAACTCCAAACAGTGAACCAATGCCTCACAGTTTAATTGTACATACAGTGCTGTGAAAAAGTATTTGCTCCCTTCCAGATTTTTTTTTTTTAATGTTTTTGCATATTTGTCACATTTAAATGATTCAGATCATCAAACAAATTTAAATATTAGACAAATACAACACAAAAAAGTAAAGTAAACACAAAAAGCAGTTTTTCATTTATGTTTTTATTTACTAAAGAAAAAAAACTATCCAAACCTACTTGGCCCTATGTGAAAAAGTAATTGCCTCGGGTTACCTTTGTTTAATATTTTAATTAGTTTGATGATGTGAATAATTTAAATGTGACAAATATGCAAAAACATCAAAAAAATCAATAAGGGGGCAAACACTTTTTCACAGCACTGTAGTTCATTCAAGCTAAATGTGCCTCTTACCCCAAACACCACCTCACCTCAACATGATTGGCAACCAGACGGCTATCCCCCGTCACTGCAACAGTAAACTGGTAATATCCACTGGCTGGTTGGGCGGACATGAAGTTCAGTTCAAAGACACCACTGAAAAGCAAAAATAACAATAATGCCATGTTTATTTCTACCCGAATCAGAAAACTCTACTCTAAGAAAATATCACCCTTAAAACACATTGTCACTGGCACATAAATACTAATAAATACTAAATAACAAAGTAAATGAACCGCACATGCTTAGACAAACACAACTGATGAAATACAACAGCAATTACAAAAAGATACGTGTGTTATTACTTGTATTACTATTCAGGCTGGAATGGTCATGTCATGTGCATATATTTCTTACATATATGACACTTATCCTGTAACAACACATACTCGTTAAGTGTAAAAGGTGCTTGGCTGAGAATTATGCTCTTGGAGGCTACAGCACTTGCAGATTCCACCAGCACGTTGCCTGAGGCCAGAGGCTGAGACATGACATCTGTCACGAGCAGCTGTGAATCAGACGGAGAAAGAGCATCACTGTGAGCCCATTAAGAAACGTGCAGAGGACTGTAGCTAGACTGAGGTCAAATAACTGTGTACCTGCAGGGTTGGCTGGCTGTGGGACACTGTGGCTGGTCCCTGAACACTGACAATGACCGGCACATGGAAGCGGTTGTTGGAGAGAGCGGCAGCAGCACTTGCCACACTGAAGGCCTCAGCCAAAGAGTCCCAGGATTTCTTGCTGAAAATAGAGTTCACCAGCTGAATCACCTGGTCCTGTGGAAAGGGTTTATCTTCCATCAGTTTCAGACACAAGACACATAGAAATATTCTTTTAGCTGAATTAGCAACTGACAGACAAAAAAAACACACCTCCTTGAGAGGTGGCTCCATGTCCACATGATCTGACAGGGAATAAGCAGCGGTAACAAACATGGCAGTTGCCTCGAGTCCCTCTTCAAACTGGAGGTAGATTCCACCAAGATCATCCAAACGAGCTGTCAGATCCTGAAAGGAAAAAATGAAACATGTTAAATCTTAATTCTGTTCTAAAAAAAATCTCTGTGTATAATTACAGTCCAGTTTGTGAGTCAAAGAACAATGACACAGCACCATCTGGTGGAAGTTAAAAAACTCACCTCAATTTCCTCCAGTATTCCTCCAAGTTCCGCCTGCTGGGACAGACGTGCTGCTGTTTGCAGAGCTAAGGTGATACTGTGCAAAGAGAACGTACAATAATTAAATTAAATTAAACCATTCAAATTTACTAGGTGCTTCAAAAACAGGTTGTGACTGCACTTCCAAATTAGTAAAAACGTACGCCACAACATTGTCCTCCTTGTTGATGCGAGCTGTCAGGGCACCGACAACTTCCTGTGATGCCAGTGGAAGGCCCAGAGAGCTGAGTGCGCTCACAGCACGATGAATCTGAGCCATGGTCGAGTCTTCGCTAACTGCTGCCAGAAGGATGTCACGAGTTTCATTGGACACAGGGATCTATGGATCGAAAAAGAATCCCATTAACAGTTCGGTACTAACGTTATTACTTACTAACTTGGTATGAAACTAATCATCTTACAGTTACAACCACATCTTGACCATGAAGCAATTTTGTACTACCTTTTTCTACTTCCACATGCATTGAGTCTAATTAACCTTTTTTTAGTCTAAAAAATGGCAGTGGCAAAGTTAATAAGGCCAAGGTGAAAACAATGTATACCTCACATCCTGAAATGGCTTGACTGGTCTCGGCAGCAAAAAAGAGAGAGTCAACACTGGTGGGATCAAGCTGGGATTTGAGGAACTGGCACACTTCCTACAAAAACAAAGAACACTAATGATTATTGTATATGCACATAATTCAACTTGAATGAATGTTTAATTCATTAGTCTTCTATGGCGGAATTAATAATCAAACAATGGACTGATTTGAGACCTTGTGATCGGGAACAGCCGCTCCGAGCTTTGTCAGACCAACAACAGAGTAGTATGCGGACTCAAGGTCGGTGAACGGTTGGCTCAGGAGGTTCTGCAGTCGGGCCACATCAGACAGGGAGAGGTGGTGCGCTGGTGTGAGCGCCTGAGCTCCAGCTAGAGCCAGGCTGAGGATGAGCAACCCAAACAGCCCTGCGGAAACAGCGCACATAAGTTATCCTACCGGCGGACCAAAACATTATTATATTTTTATAATAATATAATAATAGAGTTGTGAGACTATATATTCATTCATTGAGACAACGCTCCTTCGCTCACTGCAGGTTTAGCTAAGAAGCGACCAAGCTAACGTCAGTAGGAAGCAGCACATTGCTTGCTGAAAACCGGCATTTTTTTCACAAATTCTTAAAATTGGCAGCTCATTAATATCATACACAGCGCAATGAAAGCAAAGAACGTGCACATCTAAAATTATATTCATATTTATTAAACCAATTCACTTACCCGAGCGGTCCATGTCTGCCAGTCTAATGCAGCGTCACCAAAACCGACGATTGCTTCCGGTGTCTCGGAGAACGAGCTCGAACAAGAGGTATGATATCCGGTTACACTTTCGTATTTTCAAAGTAAAAGCACAGCACTCTTTAGAGTTTTCTTTGAGGTTGCACACAGAAAACATGTAAGTTATTGTATGCCTTTTAATATTTAATTAGAATTACTTAATAACTATAATTATTAAATAATTATGTCAGTTACTAAGTAAAAGTGTAAATAGATCATCAAAGTCTAAAACTGGCATTTACTACATTCTTGGTTGTTTTTCAATCCCCTGTGCTAAGCACCAAATGTCACAGGTCACTGCTTTAGATAACCCTATAAATCTACAACTTCTTAAATGTTAAATGAGGTAGCAGCATAATCAGGACAAAACAGTACACTGGAAATAAAATATTACCTGTTACTAATACCATTGCCATCAAAGATTGCTTCTAACCTCTATGTCCTCATTACAGGTCAGCTACTTGAATATTGCATAAAAAAAACTCTAAAAGTTGCATTCACTACTGTGATGGATTTTAACAAGTCACCTTTATGCGTTATTGATGTGTGCTGTAGTAAAATTTACTGCATGTGAGGTCCTACTTTTGAACATGCGTACTGAGATGTATATTATGAGCGTACAAATGCTAAAGCGATCGATGTGCACTTAACATTTTTAACATACATCACTCAACCCTAATTAATGATTGTGTCTGACTTGACTCCACAATCAAAACAGCAAGTTACAGTACAACAAATGTTACATTTAGAGAGGGAGGTTCAACCTGAGTGTTTGTACTCATCACAATTTTAAAACACTGTTAAGTTACAGACACATTATGCAAAGTAAAATCATGTATTTTCAGTGATAGCAAAAGTATGTAGTCGTGATTTTTCAATTTTACATTCATTGTTCTTTTCATACACATGGAAGTGACAATACATTGACAGTTGATCTCTAACGTCAATCCTTGCACAAAGCCGCTGGAGAAAGACTAAATCTAAAAGCACCATTCTTCCTTATGCTTACAGAGCTACACACTGTAAAGGCTGTGATTGCTAATCTCTTGTTCATAAACTGTACTAAACCTACGCTTGACGCAGTTCTTTCCTCCAACTTTATAACAGCAGAGAAGCTAATGACAAACAGCAACACTGAGTTGTGTATGTTTAACATGTTGGTGTAAAGATGAGAGCTGCCTCATGACAGAATCAGAGCCCGGTTGGGTGCGTGGGATTTTAGGGAGCGATGGTAGCGAAGGTAGCGTCTGGCTTTTTCTGTCATTATGAGCTGGTCTTTAGTTTGTCCGCAAACAACTGTCTCCCATTCTTTTGACATCTGAAGAAAGACAAAGCACATCGAGATAGAATTAAGTAAAATACGTTTGCAGTTGAGAAGGACATTCATTAATTTTTTCCAAGTTATGGGTGAAACTTACCGGAACTGGGGGCACTATGCTGGGAAATATAGCACTGTCACTAGGACCCAAAAGGAAGCCCTGATCCAAAATACTGTCATGCTGCTTACTGCAAAATGACGATGAACTCAGAGAAACTGTAACGGGTTCTTCCTGTGGTCAAAGAAAGGAGGATAAAAACCTGAGATCAGACTGTGTCAAATGTGTACAGACAGGCTAAGGAATAAGACATTGATTCACTTTTTACCTTGATGCTGTGTTTGGCTTCAGTTTTTATGGATTTGCGTTGTGACTTAGTTGGTAACAACTGGCAGTCCATGACATCTAGGGCCAACGACTTCCGCACTTTCTTCATAGGTGGGCGATGCTGGTGGGAAGAAAAAAAAAAAAGTACAAATTTTAATCTCAAATAAAAGCAATAACATTGTGTCCAAACATGGAAAAAAACAAGCATGGCACCCGGTGTTACAAGTCCCTGCTGTGTAATGAACATTTTTTTTAGGCTTAAAGACTACTAAGACTTACTAGGGACCAGCGGATTTGGCTTAACAAAACTTTTTAATCGTAATTGACAAAAAGGCAAAATTGGAACAGGGGTGTAATGCCCCTTTAAGGATAGGTTTTTGCATGTTTTATGTGACTTAGTTTGTATGTTTGAGTTGATAAATACACACTTCAAAATTCCCATATACTAATAAATCATTTTGCTTAGTAATAAAGAAAATAGACTCATGATACTATTTTTGTTTATTATATCGCAAAGAACAATATGACTTTTTCTCCAAGTCATAGCCCTGTTGTAAAGCTTGGCACCAAATGGACATTAAAAACAGCAAGAACTCAAACTTTCTTAAGCAGACAAAACTTTCTAAGACGCAGAGGTACCTTCCACAGGCGGCCACGATAACTGCGTTCACACCACAAAAATCATATAAAGTAGTGCACTTTCTGAAAAGTTCCTGACCCTGAGGTTTACCATTGAAATGAGCACATACTACAGTATGTGAAACCATATTTTAAAAACCTTCATTAGCATTTCAAAAACAGCTTCCATCAAATTTTCCATTTTGGCAGCAGGCATATCATAAATTTACTGCATCATATACTGTATCCACAATCATTTCTAAAGTAATATTTTCAGTATTTTAGCTGCTTCAGTGTATTGAACAAAGTTGTGTTGGGTTTTAGCAACAATATAAATATCAGTGTGATTCTGGATAAGGTTTCCTTATTCCCAGTTTCTCCTTATGGTATACCTTTCCTCTAGGCTAAAGGATTAAATATGTGTTAAGCATTAAATTTTAAGTAATAGTTACCATTGTTTTGCGTCTTTGCTCGGGGGGAGTTGAACGTACAACAACCAAGTCCATTCCAGCGTCTCTTAGGATGACCTCATTGATGTCGTCTTCAAGGTTCGGAGTCTGAGGCTAAGCAGCAGGAAACAGTGTTTAATGCAGTGTTGATAAAACTGAACTCAAAACAAACCACGAACAAGACGCTCACCAGTGGCTGCAGAGGGCCGTATTTCTCCATCGCGTTTTTGAATGGCGTCGGAGTTCGCGGGGTCGTGCACAGCTCAGACTTGTGGTTGGGCGTAACAAATCTACAAGAAAACAAAATGTGAACACTAAGACTCTAAATCTAAATATCTACTAAGTGAACACTAACCCATCAGGTTTGAGTTAGAGAGAACACGTACAATGAGTTTTCCTTCTGAGTGAGGGGGGTCTTGTCTCGCTGTAGTGGTGTCGTAACAATGGCTTTCTGGCTGCACACTGGCGTGGACGTGAGGGACGGGTTCTCCAGGTCATGAGTGTCCTGCTTGGTCCACATGTTGAGGAACTGATACAACACACGTTGGTTAGTAAAACACTTTGTGTGACATTACAAGCAGCACCATTGTCAGTTCTACACTATTGACTGTGACGACTTACTTGAGACGGAGAGAAGGGCAAGATCTTGACAGGAGTGCTCTTAGGGGTCATGGAGCTATTGGCATCAGGAGACAATGCGATGCGTCTCCGGCTGTGGCGGTTCAGTATGGAGGGTGGCGTGAGCCCTCCGGGAGAGATGGGAATGAGTTCCCCCTTGCTGCCCTTGCTCAACTCCTGCAAGGCGCTACCCTCCAGTCGAAACTGGTGGCGCTCTGGGCTTGGACTGTCCTCAGGCAGGTCAAAGGCCGCTAGGTTGCACCAGCCATCGAGGTCCTGATAATACAAAGACACATCCGTTAAACATTCAGTCACTATTCTATATATACTTATGGCTAAATAAATGCACAGTATAGATTATTATTAGAGCTGTCAAAATAATATCATTTTGATGAATTTACCACAGACAAAATAATATGTAAAAAAATTAATGCTGCTTATTAGCGTTCTTTAGTGCCTTTTGACCCAGTGCATCGTAGAAACTGTTCTGGCCACAGTGACTGTGTAACATTATGTAGACAAATGAGAAAATGCTGTTTGGCCCCGTAAATAGAACATTTACATAAAAAAATCCACTGTGTTTACAATCCCAAGGAAAGACTGAGAAACTGATGGACTTAGCTCTATCATTGTTGTTGCTGAAGCATTTCTGAATTGTTTTCCTCAGCATATTAGGTCATATTTTTGATTGTTATAGCTATTATTACATATGGACTGTGAAAAATATGTTGATTATTTATTATGAAAAAATGTTGATTATATATTTGGAAAATTAGCAGGACAGCGGCCCTCGAATACTAGCCCTGGTCACCCATGTTGTAGAATATTGGGAACTCTTACCCCATCCACCATGTCCAGCACTTCCTTTAGCGCTGGGCCAGTAGGGGAGAGAAAGCCGGAGCTGTCCACCACCCAGCTGGTACAGCTCGTATCTCCAGAAGAGTCCGTTTCAGTCTTGGGGCTCAAGCTGTCCTTTGGAGAACGGGCCGCCTTTGATGGCCCCACTTCGCTGGGACCGGCTTTAACAGAGGCAGAGATTGGCGCTTCCTGCAACTGGTGGAAAAAGTTGACATCTAAAACAACACTGACACTAAAACATGAATAATAATTATACAGATATTCTTTTTGTATAGATTATTTATAACAAAGATTATGACATATAAAGCCACCCTGTATTTAAATCTATTTTTCACCTCAATGCAATTTGTCACTTACTGAAAGGTGTGTTTTATGCTCTGGATCCTTGCCTGGAACATCCTGTGAGCAACTCGGCACCTGTGTAAACGGAAAACAGAACGGTCAGTACTGTTCAGAGAGTGCAATACTGTATCCAGCCTGAAGATGAATATCATGGAAAGACAGTCACCTGTGCTTCTTTATTAACACGAGCCAAGAGCTCTTCAAGTTCATTTGGCTTGAAAACCTCCCCCGCATAGAAGCCCATCTCTAACTTGCGTTTGATGGTCGAATTCCAGTGATTCTTCACTGCATTGTCTGTCCTGTGAATGAATATTACAACATGAATCCTATAGAGAAGGCCCAGCTTTATTTCCACTCATAACACCATAGCAACAATTTTATACACTGAGCTGACTATTTTACCTCCCAGGGAGCAGCTTGGCAATCTCAGCCCAGCGGTTTCCGAGCACGCAGTGAGCCTTGTAGATGATGAGGTCCTCCTCAGCTGTCCATGAAGACTTCTTCACGTTGGGATTAAGGTGATTATGCCAGCGTTCTCTACACTGCTTCCCCAGTCTGCCCTTCAGATGCTTGGCTACCATTGCCCACTGTTTGTTGCCATAGAGATTTACGAGCTCTATAACCTGAGGAATGGGGGTTATACACCTGAATTACAACTAATCCTGACTGATCCAGTGGATAATAATCAAAGTGATTTCAACCCATGCACTGCAAGCTAACAAGTCACCTACCTTCTCATCCTCCTCTTTGGTCCAAGGACCCTTAACCAACTCTGGATCCAAGACCTTAAACCAACGATGCTGACACTGGTGTTCAGTGTGATTCTAAGCAAAAAAGAAAAAAGAAAAAAAAGTGTAAGACTGAATAAAATCGGTTGACATCACACGGCCAAGAAGGTCCTCACAGAAAGCTCGATCAAACTCACCGGTATGAAGCTGGCAATACATTTCCAATCATTTGGTCCCAGTTTTTGAACCAGAGCTTTGAGCTTGTCGTCCTGTAAACACACACACACAAATTAGCATGTGTGTGTTCCCTGTTCTATGGAGTCACTGTTTACTCTGACAGTCAACATGCAAATCACTGCAACAAGTCATGTCAGTCACCTCCTCTTGTGTCCATTTCACCTTCGCTTTCCCACCATCCCTCTGCTCTGCCACATCAGAATCGGTGTCTTGATGCATGGGCTCCTCTCCATCCTCACTGGAGAGAGACAAACCGCTGTGATGAGCACGGATACAGCTGACAGTGAAAGCAGCAACTCGTTAGCCCCTGACGCGCCCTTGTGGTGTGGCGACGACAACTCGATCAGGCTTATTTCTATGTTTCTTACAGGCATAAACTACTGTTTGTCAAATTTATTTTGTTGTAGTGTAAAGCAGATTTATTTGATTCCTGAGTGCTAAAACAATGTGTTTAATGTTAAATAAAACTGTAATCTTATGAGTATTACGTTAGTCCGGAAAAGGGCGGCACAGACGACACCATTAGTTAGCTTTAAATACACAAATAATTTTGTGCCAACTGACAAAACCTTTGACTTCGCTTATGAATTCCTTTAATACTGTTAAGTTAAATGTCAACATTAAAGTCGTATATAAAAATTTGCACTGCTAATGCTACATATAACAAAGATGAACACCTCACCCGCGCGGCCACCAAGACATTTCCCTCTGTTTCTGTTGTTTACGGTCAGACGGTGATTTGTCCTGCTGCCGGAGCACTTCATGTGCATGTACATGTACATTCGGTAATATATGGCTGTATTCCGAGTGTTTGTTGTGTATAAAGCGGTCAGAGTGGTGATGGAGGTTCGGGGCCGCTCTGGTTGAACGACAATGTCACAAGCTGTAACCAGCTGGAGCCCAGCGCCCGAGTTGTCCGCGCTCCTGGATTTCTATCTCGCGCCCTTCTCTAGCGTACAAACCGGATAGTGACGTAGTTGCGCATTACATGTGCGCGTACGGCCGAGAAGCCACATAGACGACTTCAGGTGGCACCTTCAAAATAAAATAAAAATAAAATAATAAAATATTTTGCTGTTAAATACCAAACCTGTATGGAGGCGTGGAGAGTGCAGAGTGCCACAATACATTAAATATAATAACCATTTAAATAACTATTTAAATGTGTCATTAAATTATTAAATACTGAAATTAATTCACACCTAATTTATTAAATATATAAGTAACCAAATATATTCATTTCATTTAAAAAAGTATATATATTTATTTCACTATCTATTTAATTAATTCATGGTCTGTGTTGCTGCACATCATGAATTTATTT
>JAUMHL010000025.1:3648915-3693938 GCA_032362345.1 Sandelia bainsii | reverse complement strand
GCGACACATTGTAGAGCAACTCAAACTTGTCCTTTATTCTCCACATTCATGCAAGCCATTCTCACTCGACAAGCTCCTCTTTTTGTGCCCGTCACTTCCCCTTTAGCCCTTCACAATAAAACCGGTAACACAAGAACAGATTACACCACAGACTACAGCAGAGAACAAGGCCGACAGGTGCTACTTGTAACAGAAATGTAAAAAAATTACCACAAAAAAAGGGGACTCCAAACAAAAAGAAATCACAAAATAGAAAGTGTAATATATCCACAAACTAGCGAACACACATTCAACAAGCCCAACGGCGCCCTGCTCATGTTAAATCACAGCCGAGCAGACTGACAGCTAAGCTAAACTACCTTTTAGCGTTAGTGGTGAAGTTGCTGTAGCTTGATTGGAGCATGACTGGGCAGCCGGTCCAACCGGTGAGGAGGGAGCTTGAGTGCGGGCATCTCAGGCACCAATCCCAGGCAGACATTCGCACATACTAATTTGCATGCACACTCAAAAAGCATTGGACGCACAAAAAGAGGAGGGCGCAATGGCAAGGCCGTAACACATATTCACAAGTGTATTGTATTCCCTTAGAGTTAAAGCTACTGTGAGAGGTTCCCCATCAATTTCTGTTGCTCCTTTACCTTAACTTAAACCCTACCTAAGCCCTGTCTCCAAACAGGTCTCTGCAAGGCCTAAAACATAAGCTATTCTAAACCTCAACCTTTTAATTATTTTAATTTTGAAGGCCTGTCATTCTATCCAAAATTCTTCTCTCTCCCTGATGGTGCTTCTGTTTTAGCTTCATGCTTTATACAATTACTGTATCAAAAAGTATATATAAAATATGTGTGAAGTATGTGACTCTGCTTGTTCTAAATAAAGTATTGTATCATCGTTGTTTTGGTAGACTCTGTACAGTATGATCTGTACATCCAGTCATCCTACTCATACAAAAAGCATCACCTCATCTAATCATGATACTGGCAGAGCCTGCCCCTATGTGGACTGACAGGTGTATTGCATACTTTGACAATGGGTTTGGTACACATTTTGCTGTTGTTTTAAAGCTACACTAACCATTTTCAAATGGTTTGCAACAATTAAAATGCTTGCGAGAACATTTCTGACGGTGGTCACAAACATAGCAGCACTTAGCCTTGTAGATCAGATCAGGAGAAGCTTGTACATGTGGGCGTACAGTCCTTTTTCTATAAATCTAGTCCACTAGGAAAATGTCATTAAGTAAAGTCCCGATTTTCTACCAGTTGCCAGCAGACATGAATCTAATGATGCCTTAAAGGACTATAGAATTTCGCATTTAAAATATAGCTTCACATATGGAAATATTCAGACCCTTTAAATAATAGAACTAAAACTATGCAGTAATAGCACTCCATTACAGGTAAAAATGGAAATATTACTGAAGTAAAAGTATCAACAGGAGACTGTAGCTATTTTAAATATATAAAATAAAAGTACTCAATTCAAAAATGGCCCCTGCATATGAAGTAATGCCTGTTTGATATTAACAAAATCTGAAAAAATATATTGATTCAGTTCACCATTTAGGCTGCTGCTGTCATTAGTTGAAGTGGAGCTATCTTTTTTTATACAGTGCTGAAAAAAATATTAAATATTGGGCATTTTTGCATTATGTGAAAAATGAATAAGAATTGTTTTAAAATCTTGAACCACATTGTAACTAATTACTATAATTAAGATAGCTGTACTTTGTACTCAGAGTAGTTACACTCCATCAGACACCCAGAAAAAAAAAATCTCTTCCCACCGCATGTGAAGTTTAGATTCGCCACTGACTCACAGATAAATACTAGACCATTTCTGTCAGCATAGCAGCATCACTGTGGGACTAATTGCAATTGGCATAAAATCCATTTTAATTCTGTTATGTATTACACTTTATGAATCTGAATCTCCTTAGTTTTTTTGTTGTTGTTTTTTTTTTAACTAAGCAAAACCATCACGTTCAAAACAGGGGTTTACGAGCAGCACTCGAAGGCGGCATGATGCTGCGCGCGTAATGGATTTCCCCAGCGCTGCTTCTTGTCGGGGACAAGGAGCTGCAGCTGCAGCAGCCCAGAAACGTTAAATCTGCTCGGCCCCTTGATGCCAGTGACCTTGGCTGTGGATGAGTTCGCCTTCGAGTCTTGCGTTGCGCATTTCTCTTCACCATGGCATCATCGGACGGGCTGGATGAGGACTGCGTGTTGCAGCGGGGGAGATCTCAGAGTGACCCCAGCAGCATTACCGAGGTCCGCTTGGGTGAAGCGCACAGGGCAGGTAAGAGGAGCGGGGGGCCTAAATGTTATGTTGTGGACGCCTTGTGGACGTCATTAGTGTGTGCTTTGGGCAGGTGCTTGGATAAGAGACGCGTCACGGTGGCGGGGGGCTCTCCTGCAGCCCGTCACACCGGTCACATCCGCGGTGATCCCAGTGGCTTTGTATGCAACAAACGTAGGTTGTGTTGATAACGTGCGTCATTTACTCTCATGTACTCACTGCTGTGCGGTGCTGTGCTGCAGGCCTTATGTGTGAAATTGCACTAAAGGGGGCTACATCATGTCATTTACAATGACATAATGAAGCATGAAAATGTGTATGATGCATCGAGGCCAATGCTGTCCAACTGGTGCCATACCAGTTACATCCTTCCAGCAGTGTATTCATTCATACATCTGTAATAGCAAATCTCTCCATCTGATGATGCTTCAGTCATTTACAGACCAGTATGCTTCAAGGCAGTCTTGTCACCCACTCACTGCCCACTTCACTCCTCTCACATCATCTAGCTGTGATTGACAACCGTCAACAGGCAGAACCGTTTGCCAATCACAATCATATGATGCCATTAATGCAGAGAAAACCACCACCATCATTTTTTAATATCTATTTTTTATTAGTAAAATTAGTTGTTTTTACTGCATGGGGAGGATAGAATGCACAACTTGCCATCACACACGGACTGCAGTATGTTGAGCTGAAGCTGATGAGAGTGCTAGTTGTGTATTTGGCTGTTTCCATGGTGATCCAAATGGCAGAAGGCAGCGCTCCAACTGTGAGTCGGCATGGTGTGTTTTTTTGCATGTCTGCTCCACTAACTGGTAGTTTTTTTCTTTGGTTTTCCCACAGTACACTGTGTGATGTACAGCAGCCAGCCATTGAAAGTGAAATGCCACTTAGGCTGTGAATCGTGTTTATTTGTGAGATGGGATTCACAGCTCCACTGGGAATCACTGGGCAAGCGTTTACTGTTGCTCCATAGCTACTGAGCAGCAGTTATAAGATAGACTGAGTGGATGGTATCGAACAGTGGATTGATCTGAAAAGTAATAAATCACTCATTTTACCTCATAGGCCCTTGGTGTTTGACAGCCATCTTCACCCATGCACTGTACATTCGAATGGTTTTACAACAGAGTGGCAGCAGAACAAGTGATGAGAAGTTGATACTGTACAGCTCTTTTATCTGTACAAATAAGGGGCTCAGTTACTGAATCATAATCAGATGTGCGTGTACATGGGTGTGGGGGGTTCACAGCACATGCATACTTTCATTTTCACTTGAGTGTGATGTTACAGTCTGTTTGAAAATCACCATTTCACAGGGCCAGCTATCTTTAGATATGAGGGCCACATCAGCAACACAGATATTGTTGTGTTTATGCCCCTGGTTTCCAGTGCTTGTCACGCCATCGTGGTTGTTATAGTTACGTAACAGCGCTGGTGTATGCGCACCTCTGAGGCAACTCTGGCACTGTCCTGTGATATACTGTTCATTAACCATCTGAAAGACAATGTTGAATTCCCCAAAGCGCTGTAGCAGATTTTATCCAAAGCTGATGTTTCCGGTGCAGGCAGGGCTAGGGCAATGCAGCAGTAAAACTCGCCTGCCTTTCCCCCCCACCCCTCCTTCCCCTCGGCTCGGTTAACCCTTTCCTAGCCCTGGCACCCCTGCAGCAGCTTTGATCGTGGCACTTAAAGAACCACCTCCCATTTTCCAGGGGAAAAGGGGAGTGACAGATCTCTGATGGTGGCGTTATCATGGCACCCAGCTGGGCAATGTCATAGTGAATGAGCTGGTCAACTGACTGGACATAATACGAATGACTCCTTCATTCATTGAACTCCTTTGATTATGATGTAGAAAGAAAATGAATTATTTTCTCTGCGGCATGTGTGCACAACCAAAACAGAGGCCACTTGTCATTTGTGCTGAAACCGAATTCTCACTTAATTCTTTTGAATCAGAATCTCATGGTGCTCATTTTGATCCCATAAAAAGCACTAAGGAGTCTTATTTAACCTGAATATGTGCAATGTGACACTGCAGACAGAGCTTTGCAGAATGTGTCCAGTTTGCCAGCAAACTTGGACAGTCTGCTGGCAGAGAGGACAAGTGTGATTAAGGAACATGCAGCAAAATGGGTGTGTGTGCAACTACCCAATTCATCAAGCAATAACTATATAATATAATATCACAAGATATGTCAAATGATAGGGTTTGGCTTTTGGTCCACTTGAACCTTAAGCTGCATTGATGACATTTTACAATGAACACAATCACTATCTGTAATGTCAATGGGGTCACTTGTATTGATGGACCCACAGAGTCTGTAGTTTCCCTCAGTTTATGGGGTGCTTTAGCACCTCTCAGCTCATTGATTTGGTTTTACAGCCCATAAATCTACTATTTTGATTTACTCTGATGATAACAGCAGTATACAAACGCCAGGTACTTTTTACTACAGATTGACAAAGAGCAAAATATGGCTAAAAAGGTGAATATAAGACTTAAATTTGCCAGGCATACATGTTAATGCTACTGATGTGTACATGAGCAATTGTTTGCAAAAAAGTTAGCTAGTTCAACTTTACATTGCCCCCCCGATTTCTTCTATTTTTGTGTGTATTTCATATTACACAATATTAAATAAATATATTATTCAATATATGTATGGACTTAATAGCTAATTATGAGCCAGACACCAAAACTTTAATAACTTCCTCTTAGCAGTTGTTTTTACATCACTCCCATGGATGCCTTTTCTGCCCAGTGTCTGTTGGATAGAGTCATGATAACTGACCTTTATTGAGGTGAGAGAGGCCTTAAGTTATTTGGGTGTTTTCCTTAGATTTTTGTGACTTCCTGATTGAGTCGTCACGGTGCTGTTGGAGTCATTTTGGAAGCTCGGCCACTTCTACACAGCAAAACTAAACTCAAAGTTGCACCTACGTGTGTTATGTAGGTTTAACATAACTCAGTTAAGTTTCTCTATTTTAAGTAGTTGGATAAGCTTAAATGAATTATTTTCAACTTACATAACACATTTAAGTGCAATGTTTAGGTTTTGTTTTTTGAGTGTGTAAAGGTTCACTATTTTTCCAGATCTTCTCCATTTGTAGATAGTATCTCTTACTGTGGATCTGTGGAGTCCCAGAGCCTTAGAAACAGCTTTGTAACCCTTTTTTTGATGTAGTAATTAAGAGGGAGAATATTTTTCCCCAAAGACCCAGTTGGTGTTAAATCACTTTTTTGCATAAAAAAACACAGTTATTATTGTTCAGGTGGCTTTTGTTTTACGGTTAGATTTTATTTGAAGACCTGAAACAGTTTAGTATGAGATACACACAAATAGAGAAGAAAAGAAGATGAATAGATGTTTTTCACAGTACTATATATTGGTTTTTACAATTTGTTGCATTTGCCCCAAATGATTCTGAGAACCTTTAAAATCATATGACCGCTGGGATTTCTTCCCCCCTGATCAGACTTTTTTTCTCCATATCTCAGGAACCATGTTTCAGATCTCAGTCAGTGACTTGGCAAAAAAACATTTAATCATAATCTATAGAAATGAAGGCCAAAACAAACAAAAAATGTAATAAACTATAATGAAATCTTCAAAATGAATAGCACACAAAATAAGTCTGTTTTATTGCTCTGATGTGCATATTTATTAGAAGGCTTCTTCTGTAAAGTAGTGCAGCTGACTAAGATGTTGATATTAGCGGTGCTGCAGTTGTCACTGTGCTGTACATTTGTAGAAAAGATTGAGGTGCTCTGTCAGTCCCCGCTGTTGCCTCCAGGCTGCAAGAGTCTCCTGCCCGCTCCCCTCGTCTGCCTGTTGGAGCTGGTGCTTTGTACTAATCTGACATACAGATCTAACATCAAAGGCTTTCTCCCTGGACTCCTCCACCATCCTCTAACCACTGCCCCTCCACCACCGTGTCCCCACCATCACCTCTCAGAAACCACTAGGCCTCACGTTCAGTCAGAGTAGGTGGAGGGGCCTGATGAGGAGATTAGGATTCTTTTTATTTGAAGGCTGCCTCATGTTTTATTAATCAGGAAGCCTATACATAAGCCAGTTTGTGTCTGGATGGAGAGAATGGCAAACCAGACACCTGGCAGCTCGCTCCTACATGTTCAGCTCAGCAAGGAACATGTGCTACATCTCTTCACAGCCACATTTCATCAGTCATTTCACAGCAACTGCAGTTAGAGATGAGATGGGATGAAGTGTGTGTATAGCTATAGCTATGTGCCATATCACAAAGTTTACAGATATATTATGTAAATGTTTTCAAAAATCGTATTACAGGAAATATGCTGTAAAATGTAGCAGCGAGGAGACATTCACTTCTAAAAGCTTTTGAGCAAAACAATCAGAGAATTTTACTTCTGCATGATTAGTGCGTTTTGGTTCATTCTCATTTGTTAGCAGCACATGAGATCTAGTCACTGAGTTAAAAGGGCAACAACTGTAATAGTGATGTAGCCTACATCAGTGGTTCTCAACCTTTCTGAGTCACGACCCCCAATATAACAGTTGTTGGTGTTGGCGACCCCCGATCCCCCCCACCACCCACCGCGTCGCGTCCTGACCCCCAGGTTGAGAAAGGCTGGCCTACATCATGCCCAAACATGAGGCCTGCAGTTGGACTCTTTCAATAATACTAAGCTGAGCTGAAACAGGACAATTGTTGAAAGTCATCTTCGTCACATGCACAGAGGGAGAAGCGCAAAAATGCTGCTAAATGGCGTCAAGTACAGTTGAAAGGTCAAACACTGGGTGAAACTGCCACAAGAGGCTCTACTTGGCAGATGGCTAGATGTTGCATAAATGAGATAAGCAGTCACTGTCAGGATGAGTCCAGCACTGCAGTCACCAGTCCTCTCACGAGGGACAAATAGTTTGTCCAAGGTCATGCTGCATATAGAGCGGGAATGGACACACACATTCTCTCCATTCGTCAGCACTACACTGCAAGGTTTAAGATGGAATTAGAATTGAAGTGTGTTGCACTTTAAATGAATATCCACTTTATGTCAAATCCACCCTCAGACTGTGAAACAGCGATGAACACAGAGTAAGCTTTGAAAATGTTTGAAATTCAGTCGAGGAGGTTAAAACGACAAACTCCACGTAGAACACACAACTTCACGCCCGTCTGTGGATATTTTTAGAACTGATGCAACTTCTCAAAGTTTTTTTGGATGTCATGTCTTTTTCAGTGGAGCATCTGAAAGCTGTAATGGAGGATTAAGCATGGACGGCATGACCATGATTACTGTGGAGCGTTGCAGAAGTGATGTGACTCTAATCTAGGACTATGAATGAAAATGTGACTTTGCTGAGACAGGAATAGGTTGTTCCATTTGTGAGCTTTTACCCTTGAGTCTTTGGTGCAGCATCGATTCTTTTTTATTAGCTGGCCAAGACTCAGTGGTACGGTGCTAATTCAAAAGCACCTCGTCTGTTTGTGCCAACACATCTCTCTACTATGCAGAGACGTCCCCGGGTCCCACTGACTACAGAGCCCCGGGGAGCAGCACAGAGAGCAGGACAAAACATGATGTCACCCTTCACAAGTGTAATGAAAGGACATTAAGCGCCAGCACACGTGTAGAAGACTCATATACTGTAGAAGTGGCTGAACAGTATAACATATGTAGGATGTGGGCATTGATCCCACTAATTCTTGCATGCTAAGCAAATGCAAACAAGCTGAAAGACAGTAAAACTCTCTGTATAGTCAGTTTATTCTGTAATTCTTCAAGCAAACCCAATGACATTACACATGTGATCCACTGTTAATATAATAATATAAAGCTTTAGAAGCTTGGACCTTTTAAAACGTGTCCCGGTTTATAACATCAGGGCTTAAAGGTGGTAATATTTGACTACACTAGTGTATTTACTGATAAATAAAGTGGAGTAGTTTTTCTTGTTTCTTTTTTTTTGTTTGTGCTCTTGTCATTAGGTTAGAGTTGGGGGGCTGTATTAGAAAAAAGGTGATATCATGCATTTCCGTGCACCTATCATAATTTAACAACATGGGATTATGAATCTGATGACTGCTTGTTGTTCGGTCACTGTCAATCAAATCTACCCACGTAGTCCTGATGAAGCAGATTGGAGTTTTTGAGTGTTACATTCTGAATAAATAGATACATAATAACACCATAATTCATATACTTTATTTTAAACTGAAGCCATGTTTTCAGGAACTTAAAACAAAGAAACAGGAAAAAAAGGAAGTGAAATGGAAAATTCAGAGCAACAGTGGGAATTTTCAAATGATGCCAACCAGCCAACTAGGCTGCTGCCAAAGTGCCCTCAAGATGAGTTGCTAATTGTTATCTTGCATTTTATTTTAGCTTTGGAGTAATTTCATCTGCATGAATCAGGAATGAGTTATCTGATATCATAGGATGTAATTAAATCAAGGCGGGTGTTACCTTTAAAAGAACAAGAAAATGACTATAACTATCTAGTCATTGTCTCTATGTGCAGACATGACTGAAAGGCAGCACAAACAGAAATGATGAAACTGTACGACGCCCTCCCCCACCTCACATACAAACAAACAACACACACATACATGCACCGTTTCCCTTCCCAACAACATAAACAATCTGGGATCTCCGGACAACAAAGATATAACACATGTATGCTGCTCTGGTACGTTGAAGCACAGCGTATGGATGAAAATGAAGAACAGAGTGATAGTGATGGTGAAAGTGATGAATGGCTTGTGGCTTGTGTGTACTTCTCTCCATGCTAATCCACAGGCAACAGTGCTGACTGGTAATATTTTCCAATGTGCTCTGTATGTCCATGATTTGTACCATTTGTTTTCACTCCATATGGGGTTTAATATGCTTGAATTGCCATCACATGTTTGCAGTAGTAGTGCTCCTTAGGTTGGATGCGCACATGCACATAATGCGCTGTATTTTAGGAATGATAGCCTGTTTTATTATGGGTGTAGCAGAGGCTGAGATCTACCCAGCAACTGGATTAGACATGTCGGGGGAAGCTACTTGACTTAAGCTGTCTGCCATTTACACATAATGTATCTTTTATGAATGTTTCATGTGCTGACCTAATTCCTTTCAGAGTCAAAAAAAAAAAAAGAAGCAATATGTTGCACATGCGAACACACCAGAGCGTGCAGCTGATCCTTTTGACATCCTCATCCCCCAACAAGGGGATGGGAAGGGTTGGACAAATGGAAACAGAGCTGTGATATTATCACTTGGATGCCCTGGAAAGGCAAGAGCAGAAGCTTTAGACCACCCCAGCAGAGTTATTTTAAGACATTTGTTTTTACAAAATCTACACTGCATCCCACAGAGACGGAGAGCAGAATCAGCAATCAGCCTAGCGTGGTGCTTCTGCACAAAAAGAGATACTTTGTACTCTGTGTGGCAGATGTAATTAAAGCAAACGATTAATCCCAGAGTAAGAATGGGGAGACTGATCACTCTGACAGACTTGACTCTCTAAGCAGTGTAAAATAAGGAAGAGGAGGAGTAGGGGGCAGCAGCTGCAAACATCAGTTTGCTCGATGCTGAACATTTATCGCCTGCATCACAAACCACAGCAGAATCATCTCAAGGCACTTCACAAATAAGGTCAAAACCATATAGTTAGAGAGAAAGAAACCCAACAATCCCCCATGAGCAAGCACTAGGCGACAGTGGAGAGGAAAAACTTCCTTTAACGGAAGAAACCTCCAGCAGAACCAGGCTCAGGGTGGGTGGTCATCTGCCTCGACCGGTTGGGGTGAGTGGATAGTGGAACTTGATCAGGGAGAATGCCAACAGCGTCCTCATGCAACAATAGTGTTTGTAATTAGTTAAAATGTAAATTTAGCTATTAGACACTCTAGCTGCCATTTTGTTTCACAAGCAGAACCTTGTAGGGAGGATGTTGGGTGGATGGATTGATCTATAAAACCATGTTTTTTTTTACTTTACATTTAGCACTTTATGTTAGCAACCAAATCTAAGATGGTGACTAGCTTTGTATTATACAACTTGATGCTGGACTTGGCATGTGTAGGAACGCACCGATTACTAAACTGAGCGCACACGTTGCTTAATTGGTGGTCTCGATTTATTGCCCTCTGATGTTGGCGTCAGACAGCCACTTTCATGCTCAGAATGTTTATAGGTTAACTGTCTTCAGCACACTGGACAACGTCTGAATGTGAGGCGCTTAGACGTTGTCCAGATTACTCATTTTAGTCATCTGTGCACACAACTTAGTTTTTTCCCCCCATGGCACCTCCCGGGCTCTGTAAACCTTAATTTCAGTGCATCAAAGCTAGTCACATGGTAGAAACATCATCAACGCACCTTCTTGCTGTGGATTCTCTGGGCCAGCGAGCTGCTATATTCATTACAAGGTCACAACTGGACATTACGTAGACGAGGGAGCAGGCAGTGTAAAGTCCTTTTAATGTCTGGTCCAACTGATTTGGATAATTGCAATGTCACATACAGCTCCTCTGGGTAATGTCTGCTGTAGATGAGCATAGAGTCGTAGCAACTTTTCAGGGCCGTTTCCAGCTTTTTGGGGGCCCTATGCAAGATCATGTTGGGAGCCCCTGTTTTGAATTGATATGAGGAGTTTAAACCCTTTGATGATCTGTGGCAATGCATCACAGCAGGTTCTCAAAAAAAATTAAATTGCAATTTACTTACATTTGTTAATTAAAAACAACAACAAAGAAAAAAATAAGTTGACCCAAGCAATTTAAGACTATAGAAAATAATAAAGGTAAACAAAATTCCCTCTCTATGACCATGCAGGTGCAGAAGCTTAAAAGCTTTAGAATGGCCTGATTTGATGATGTGAAGATTCCTGTGGGCCTCTCAGAAAAAGATTTGACAGCAAAAGTTACATACAAATGCACTGTTTTATAATTTCTTTATTATCATTGTGACAATTATTTTTAAATGTCAATGAAGTCACACAGGAATGATCAAATTAAAAAAAATTTTTTTTTTTATCAAATTATCAGCAACAAAGACAATGTGCTGTCAGTGGACATACCTGGTATAGAGCAAATCAAAGTTAACACTTCCAATGGTGTATAGAAGTTTCTTCAAACATTACAGAGCAAATATAATCTGAGCATTTTTGAATTACATTTAACTCTACTAAAATATTTCGGCACTAAACCGATAGCTTGGGGGCTTATGCATCTGTATAGTCCTA
Organism: Sandelia bainsii; assembly: GCA_032362345.1. Lineage (NCBI taxonomy): Eukaryota > Metazoa > Chordata > Actinopteri > Anabantiformes > Anabantidae > Sandelia > Sandelia bainsii. Next base: position 3,682,407 of record JAUMHL010000025.1, on the reverse strand, counting down.
TACAACTTATTGTCAACTACAACTATTTTATTGTATTGTAAACGGAGCATCTTTAGGTTTGGTCTGTTATTAGGACAAAATCTGGTGACATTATCTTGGGTTCTTAGAAATTGTGATGGTAATTCTTCATGATTTTCTGACAAGCAAATGACAAACACAGTACTCTTCCACCATGCCCAGGTAGTAAGTCCAAGTAACCCGGCCTCCTTCTAACCTTGAAACATCCCCTTTCTGAGGAATCCTAGACACTAATTTGTTTCCAGCTCACACGCTCTTCGCAGTCGATGCTGTGTCTTCCCCACTGCTACAGTCTCCTATTTGTCACTGTGGCGCTGGCTAACACAGGCTGCACAAGCTGTGGCTGTACCTGATGAATGATTCAGCAGAACAGGACTTTGTCCAACTTGTGCACATTGTACATTATTATTCTAACATCACGACCTGCCATCACTTCAATGTGTATTTCACGACCAGGTGAGATGCATGTTTCTGAATATCTTGCAAGGCACCACACAAACTCAACTGTGATGGGCTCAGGTTGGGTTTAGAGAGAAATATGTGACCCGAACAATGCTCTAAAATAAACCACTACATCCTTAAAAGAAAAAAAGATCTTTATTGTGCACAGTGATACTGTTACCAATTCTACCTGTAGGTACATAACACATTTGCGTGTGTCTCTGCAGAAGCATCATTTCAGGTTTATTCTCATACAGTGGTATTTTCTTCAGCAAGAAGTGTGGTTATTTAGCATGCACATTATGTAATACGTGCACTAGCTGATGACAAGAAGTGCTTTCTCTGGCTCTTGACAGACTTTACATAAGGTTTATGGATACATTTGCATGACTTATTTCTATATTTAATGCAAGAGTGCGGCTTAAACTAACATTGCAGAAGTCATAATATGTGAAATATTAGTGAATCATCTGCAGAGGAATTCTGACTAAATGTTTTCTCATTAATAATAATTGTTTTTTGTCAGTTCTGAACATTGTGTCAAGTTACCTAACTGGTAACTGTTCTCAATAGCTCTTCCTTCAGTGAGAATGTGAGCGTTTTGCAGTTGAGATCAATTGTAAAGTGCTTTGGTGCAAATTGTACCACAAATGGACACTCCTTAACTGCACGTTTGAGCAGTTACACTGCTGATGTAGAGCATGTTTCTCCATTTTCACAGTCTCCCATGTGACTGCACAGCACTTAAATACTTACCTTCCCCCCCTCACAAAAGCCCATTCACTCAAATGCTGCCACCATGGTTGGAGTGTGGAGTGCAGAGCCAATGAAAAATGCTAAAGTGTCAAACTTGACTCTGACCTGATATTTAGATATTTTGATTTAGCAAACGCAGAGCTGCTCAGGAAGCAGAAATAAGCTCAGTAATCAGTTAAAGTCATTTACTGCTGAATTCAAGCACATTTTTCCTGGTCAGTCTCCTGCCATCTTCAGTCTTCATCATGTCCCCAGTTCAAACTAGCTAGCAAAATAAAGGAATCATACCACTTTTCTCAAAGCAGACTGGACAGGTGTTTCATTTCCAAGTCAAAAATGTTGTCTAAATATAAATCTGTTTGCTTCACTTTCGCCACACACAGCCTTTTGTGTTTGACTGTTTCTGTTCACGTTGCAGGGCAGCATTTGTTTTGTTTGTTTGTTTTTTAGGATTTCCACATTTAAAAAAAGAAAGAAAAAAAGCTGGAAGGTAACCTGTCTAATGACATGACATGAAAGAGCAGGAAAACCACAGGTTATGAATTACTCAGTTCCATTCAGTGTCAGTGTAATCCATGGCTGTCAGCCAGCATGCACAAAACCTGCCTGTGGAATTAATAAAAGCAGCCATACTTAATGTTATTAATTACAACCTTGTTTTTGTTTTTTTTGGCTGTAACAACCATGTGCCAAGAAACTGTTATATTTAGTTCATGTGACTATTAGAAAGCTGTGGCTCCATCCCTCGAAGCTCTGTCTTTAATAACCTTTTCTATATTTCTATATTTTATATGAAGCCTGCATCACTGCAGTCGCTTGAGAGTCTTTCCTCTTAATGTTGGCAAGCTTGAGGTCGTGTGTCCGTGTTTTTATTAACTAATCACAATTTGTGTGCACAAACTTCTGGCACGCCTACTACGGCTACTATCAGCCATCAAATGAACCCTTGTAAATACTGAATGAGACTCATGTTGTACATCGTTGTTTATATCCTTTGCTTACTGCTCGTGTGTCTCCGAGGAGAAATCCAGCCACTGACTTTTATCATCTCTGATGTAACTCAGGCCTTCCTGCTGTTAATATATGGACCTGCAGAAAATCGATGTGCAACCACAAAGGCTTTGTTTACACGCCGAGTGGTGTTGTTTGAATAATTAATCATTAGTCTCCTGTGTGGATGAAGTGGATATAAGTAGAGGAGAAAGGGCTTTGTCTTTGATGTTGAAAACAAGAAACAATATTTGACCTAATGACAGTTTGAAAGCTGTGTTTCTTGTATGGAGGATTTGTGGTGCATGTGCCCGTCCTGTGTTCAACTACACTTCTTGTTTTATTTAGCTGTGGTATCATTGTCTGACCTCAATCACAGACTGATATTTACTGAGGAAATATCTTTTGGAAGAATGGCGTTCATCCCTTCAGTGGAGCTCCAGAGACTCACACAATCAGTGCTGAGGTACATTGAAGCATGTACGCGAGCATGTTTTCTTGGTATTTAACTTTGATCATCTTTGCTGTATTTGACAATAAATTGAATACATCTGAGTTTTGGATTATTGGTCTAACAAAAATGTTTTCCATCATTTTAGAGATCAAACTGTTCATAAAATAAATATGAATAGACATAAAAAATCAAAACAGTCTGCAGCACTCGTTTGCACATTGAAAAAGGTATTTTAATATTAATAAATTAAACCCAAGCTGTGAAATTCTTCATGGAGGAGGGCTATATTGCAGGGCTGTCTTTAACTATAGGTTAATAATAAATATAAGAAATAATAAACTGTACTTGAGAATATAAACAAAATAAAAATATAGAACTGAAATGCAAAAAGTAAATATTACAGAAATTATTTGCTTTGTAGCAGTAGATGTTTACTCTGTCATCTCTCTGTGAATGAACGCAATTAATCCGCATGTGCGTGTTTTTGCGTGTCTGTATCGTAACCTACTGTAGTAACGGATGAGCGTGTGTCGGTTTATTTGTCCTGCTCCTTCCGTCCGGAGGGGCGGGGCCCACATGGCAACATCAACACTCGCAGCAGCAGCAGCAGCAGCAGATGTAACCCCGCTCGGTCGCATTAGTTTGTGTCTCCGTTAAATCAACGTTGAACATCCTTAAAAAAAAAAAAAAAAAACGATTTTCATTCGCGTTTTTAGTCATATTAACACCAGTCTCCAGTCAGTGTGCGGCCGTGCGCTGTTGGGGAATGATGTGAACGCCGAGCGCTGGATGAGGACTGGAGAGCTGCGCGTCTTATGATATGTAAGTGATACATTTGCATCGGTAACGCGCTGATTTACGTTCAGTTTGCGTCCAAGCATTACCCTAAACGTCATATTGCTCACGTAACGTGCCTATAGGGACTTGGGGTGTTTGAGTTTACGACCATATGGCACTTAGTGGGGCTGTTTTCCACTTATGATAGCACAGTAATGTTCCTGTAATATTCCCACAGTGATTTGTGGCGTTCAGTGGCAGTCTGTAACAATGAGTGATGTGATAAAGCTAATAATATTCCTTAGGAGACTTTTGTCACCTTAGAGCAGTGAATGCTTCGCCTAGTGATGGAAACATGTGTTTTTAGTTTATTGAGATAGAACTCATGAGCATTAAACTCATCATAAGTTGTAGGCTCCTTATCTGCAGCAGCAGCCTTGTGCAGTAAACTGTACAGTATCTGACTTTGGCACTTCATTTCATTTTTGTTGATCTTGAAAAGATGATTCCCTGCATGCACAGAAAAGACGTTTGTGTTCATTCAAATCCCTAACAGCCATCCAACTTTGATAAATATTTCAACATAACTTAAAAATTAAATATACAGCACAGCGGCTCGCTGAATTGCATTATGCTTCGTTACATGCTGGGTCGCGATTGGCTGCAGCTCTCCGTCTCTCTGTGTGGCAACAGCCTTTCCCATCCGCCCAGCAACTTCCTATTCGTCATGCCGTGGTGATTCTCTGCCTCCAAGGGCCCTTTCTGCAGCATCCAGCGTGGTAACCATGGCAACGGCAGCCTGACCCTGGGTTTGCTGCTACTGTTACTACGGGCTTGACCTGAATTCCTCGCTGCATCCCAGTGTGGGAGCAAATGTCTTGGGCAACTGACCTGTTTCTCATTGTTGGTGGTCAGTTAGCTGAGGGTGTCAGTGAAAGCCGAGGCGACAGTGTGCTGCTTGTTTGTGGGTCAGTAAACTCAACTGTGATTGGTCTCATGTTGCCTAGGAGAGTCAGTCACAGGTATATTCACTAACATTTGTTAGCACAGTAACAATAATAAATGCACATAAACTAGCTGGAAGACATTTGAGTTTTTTAACCACAAATGTTATTTTTTACTATTTGTGATATATTACAAACTAAGCAGTTCATTAAGAAAAGTTGAAGATCATCAAAATAAAAGCCTCCTTGTCAAAAGATTTGTTGAAAAGCTGCTGACATAATATCTTGCATCTGTGCTAGAAAACAGTGTAAATATAGCACCTACTTGAATGTTTAGATAACATCCTTGCCTGCTACTTGCATCATTTTGCAGAGCTGGAGATGATTTCATCTGATATCAGTTAGATTTTAACCTTGTTTTTAAATGCTGACTTTGTGAATATGTCGCACTTTTGCTTACGTTGCTATGAAGCTTGGCCACCTTTCACAAGCCAACGCCACAACAATTCCTGCCAGATCCTTCCTAACCTGTGGAAAACTGCTGCATCAATCACAATGTGCTTCATTCTGTTTTGTCTTGTTAAGAGAGTGGGACCAGTAATGTAACTGAATGTAATTCACTTCTTAAGGGATAAATGAACAGATGTTTGTAGATTTAGATGCACGCTGACTGAAAATGAAAGCATTCATGGAGCGGTCCCCGCACTGCCCACGCCTCAGCTCTAGGCTCCCTGAGGTGTCAGCTTGTTGTCGGAGCCAGACTGTGTGGGAGTGCCTATTTCTGTCGTTTCTCCATGGAACCGCACTCTCTCACTCTCTGCCACTTGCAGAGTGCAGCACAACAGAAGTCAGCTCAGTCAGCCTCTGTGGTTCTTTGCCTGCCTGCCTTCCTGTCTGTCTGTCTGTCATTGTGATCCCTCCTCTACAGCTCAGCCTGCCGACTTAAGGCAGCGTACCAGCAAAGAAGAACAGCCATTGATTGTCTGTCTGTGTCTACAGAGGGGAAATTGCAGCAGAAATGATTAATTGATTAACAAAAAAACAAATAGTTTGAGTAGTTTTTCAAGCAAAACATTTTCTGGTTTTCATGTGAAGATATTTTGTATTTTTATTTGTTTTGTAGTGTAGTAAACTGAATATATGCGAGTTTTAGACAAAACAAATAATTCTGTCATTTTTGTCCGTTTAGCTCTGGGAAACTGTGACGCTCTCTCTGACATTTTGCTGACAAAAATTTACTTATTGAGGGTCTCTGTCTCATACATTACAGTATCATAAAACATGCACTAAAGGGCTGTTTCAAAACGTTCTTTTACTTAATCCATTGATTATTCAATTAATTGTTTAGCATATAGAATGAAAACAAACAAATAATAGTAATAAAACAAATACAAAAATTAAATCTAAACAATATTCAGTTTGTTTGGAAAGAGAGAAAAGCAGCAGACCACTTTGAACCAGAGAATGTGTTGGTTTGTTTCCTTAAGAAAGGACTTTAAAGCAGCTATCATCTATTTTTATAACAATGCATCAAATAATGATGTGAAAAGAAGGTGCTTGTAGTGATGAACCTGCAGAGAGTTATCACCAGAATCTGGAGCTCATCACACTGTCCAGCCAAGGCTTTACTGTTCAGGTTCACTTTAACTGCTCTCGTGGTTGCATTTTTAGTTGCAGCACTTACTGCAACTTACTGTACATCACCTGCTCAGCATTAAACAGTTAGAGCCAGGTATTTCTGTCACGAGTTGGTAGAGACCAAAAACTGAGTGGATATTGGACTTGCTTTTGTCCGGTGGCCAGAAACATGACTCCGAAAAAAAAGATACTGTTGCTTTGTAACTGTTTGCTAATACACATCAACTTAAGATGTGATGTCAGTATTGTGTTCTCAAATTGTTGTTTCTGCTGCCCACCAGTGGCCAAATAATCATGTATTGATGCTTTAATGCTTAATTGTTTCTAAAAATGAATGCTCATTAGATGCCTGTCAATTGACTAATAATGAAAATAGTGGTGCATTATTGTTGATTAATTGATTAGTTGACAAATTGATTAGTTCAGTGACCTAAAATGGCAAATTAATTAGAAAATTAATTCATTCCAGCTTGTAAAATTTGCTTGTTGTTCGTAATTGCAGCATTATGTGAAAGCACTAAGCTTTAACTACAACACGCCTTTCCACTAAAAATAGGCCTATGCAAAACACTGCTGTCAATATCCAAAAATAATCACAAGTACAGAACAAAATAAAGAACAAAAACACATAATCAGGACATGAGGACGCAGCAGGATGTTCTACAAACTACCAGCCTGTCAGCAGCAGCATGTAAGACTTGTACAATTCTGTCCCTGCTGTATGATGTCTGATTGTGCAGCACATTCCTGTGTACTTCATCTAATATACGTATGCAGCCTAAAATAGTATAAAATCATTGGGGATTGCAGGCTACAGATGTCTTCACTGACCTTAGAGAAGGCAGTTGTGCTGAAGCTGATTTTATTTATCCTCTATGTGTCTTTCGTGATGCCTTTGAAAAGCATTCCATTGTTTGTGTGTTTTGAGCCCAGGAAGGTCTGGCTGCCCTGAAACCATGTGAGTCACACTCAAACAATGCAAATCTCTGTCTTCCCCCCACTGCTCGCTTTTTCTCAGAAATTAGACTGGAATCAAGAAGGCATTTAAAGCCAGTGACCCACATTTTCTACTCTTCACATGTTGGTGGGGTGTCAGTGGTGTTCAGCCAGTTCTGTTACGAGTCATTTAAAAGATTCCTTCAGTTCTTAGCAGCACTGATTGATGTCACTTGTGTTTAGAATGGATTTTGTTGTTAACAAAAACTGTTGTTGTTAAAACTTGTTTCAAGGCCAGTCTGTTTGGTTTGTGTTGTAGATGTTATGGACCAGCAGAGGGCACTGCATTCAGGTTGCCTGGTCTCAGGGGTTCGTACGCCTCCTGTCCATCGCAACAGCAAACTGGCCAGCCTGGGACGTATCTTCAAGCCATGGAAGTGGAGGAAAAAGAAGAACGAAAAGCTGAAGCCGTCTGCAAGTGAGTGTGACATAAGACATCATCATCAGAAGAACATATAGGCTGTATTTGCAAATAGTTCCATGTGTTTCATAAATGTGTGTGTTGTGCAGTGGTGGAGAAGAAGGCAGCTGTACGACAGAAGAGAGATGACCTCGTCAGGAGGAACCCCGGGCAGGCAGAGCCAGGTGCAGGATAACAGATGACCGCACACGGCCCCAGGCTGATCATAGTTGACTTGTTTAGCCACATGATCCCAACGCATACTTATTCTTGTCCTCTTCCTCTGTGAATGCTGTGTGCAGAGTCCGATCTTGCTTGTGGGGGCAACAGTGAAGATCCAGACACCCCGACTCACTCTGACGGCGAGGACCGAGGTGAGGAGCCTGTGGCACCTCTGGCCAGCACCAATGAGGACCTAGGCAGTGATTTAGAAACCTCAACAGGTATATATATAGAAATATATAAAGTCAAATTATTGGTTTGCTGAACAGGAATTCATTTTAAGATATTTTAAAAACTGTGAGGGCAGGCATGATCAATTTAAGACCATCCATAAATGAGGACCATGTTTTCTGTGTTTTGGTATTCACTTGTTACAATTCAGTGTAAACATACAATAATGTGAAACTACATGAGTCTTGTTGTCCACTAGGTGGAGACAGAGACTTCCTAAACCCTCACACTGCTCTGTTTCAGTACAAGATGTGACTGAAGACTCAAAGACAGTGGGAGACCCCTGTCAGAGTGAAGACGGAGAGGATGAGAGCACCTCACTAAGTGACCCCAGTGATGAGCGATCGATGGGGAAGGCAGAGGCTGCTGAGGGGAAACAGGAGGCGACAGTGGCCCGGCCTCAGAGACGAGCCAGCACCCCTCCTCCACCCAACCTGCCAGTCAAAATCCTCACCAGACTGGGCAGCCTGGATGGTGAGTTTACAGGGATAACACTGATGTAGAGCCCAACTTGTCTGCAGCATTGTCTCACTTTGATGATTTTCCTCCAGGTGCTCCTGCGGTTCCAGTTAAGAAGTCCCCTGCCACCTTACCCAGGAACTTCACTCTTCCCAAAGACCCTCATAGCTCCCTGTTGAGAGGCAGGATCTCCACACCCACTGGGTCCCCCCACCTTGGGGTGCTCCACCCACAGCTGCCCCCCAGCTGCATCATTGAAGAACTGCACCGTGCCCTGGCCACTAAACACAGACAGGACAGGTCAGACTTTCATGCATTTTTAATTCATGTACTTAACATAGTAAGTTGGTTTTATTTTGTGGCTGTTATCATGGGAACTTTTGATTTAAATGATTAGTTATAGTTGCTTCATTTTGAAAACTACACACTGCAGAGAACATGAGCAGCCATCATTTGATCCGGTCTGGGAAAACCGACTTCTCTAGAGTCATTTCCTTCAGTGTTTTTAAACTTCAGAAACTGAAGAAAAACTTTGTGGAAGTCAGCCAGTCATTACACAAATCCTTCCCGAATTTGTTACTTGACAGACTTCTCTTGTCACGTGTGATCTCAGTTTCCAGGCGAAGGATGTGCGTTCCTCTCCTAAACGCCGGCTGGATGGCCGACTGTCCCGCACGTCTAGCTCAGAGAAGGAGCCCGCTGGGGAGTCGGAGAGCAAGAAGGAGTCCGATGAGAACAAGGAGAACAGGCGTCTGGACGAATACTTGAGCGACCAGGACAGTTGGAATGAATCTGTGATCTCTGGTAGGTCTGTGCTGACAGAAGACATGTGATGAAATATTTGCTTTACTATTATCTGCCTCTTTGTGTATGAAGCCAAAAAAATCTGGGCACTCTCTCAGTGCATAATCAAGCAGTATAATCTCTGCTGTTATTTGTTTACAGTGAGAGCATGATGGGGAGATTTACAGCGATGACAGATAGCAGACTTACTGGTGTTAAGTTTCAGTGGCCTGTCAGCATCTGTTCTCGTTGCCCAATTCTTGGCCATTGATGTGGGTCATTGGTGCACAGTCTCCTGCCATTAACATGTCAGAGGAAAATAATGTTAAATAGGTAAACGGTAGAGTTATTAGGGACATGACAGACATGCATGCCACCAGCACGAGGGTGATGTCATACATATATCTGTCGACTTAGACAATTCTGAATATTTGTGATGAAGGGAATAGAAAACTAAAATTAATTTGCTGTATGATAACTTTAGGTGTTATCAAACCAATGTTTGGTGCATTCTTGAAAAGAAAGAACACATTGGCTTGGGAACATCGAAACACCTGGAAGACCTGCAGAAAACAACTGTAATAGCAAGAAATTCAAAAGCAAGAATTCTTTACAACAGCTAGTCAGAACAAGTTAATCTGGGGGGATATCTGTATCATTACTGACCTTGATTTGTGCTCGAGCAGGGACCCTGCCGCGCAGGATGAGGAAGGAGCTGCTGGCTGTGAAACTTAGGAACCGGCCCAGCAAGCAGGAGCTGGAGGACCGCAATATCTTCCCAGTCCGCAGTGACCAGGAACGCCAGGAAATCCGTCAGCAGATAGAGATGAAGCTGGCCAAGTGAGTCTCTCTGTGTGGATCCAGATCAGCCTGCCATCAGCTCCCACTCCCCATCAGCATGGCCCCCATCCTCCTCGTGTACAGTATGTGTGTTTCATCACTCACTGTTGTCCACACTTTAGTTGCTTGTCTGTTTCCTGTCCACCATCCACTAACAAATATTCTCTTTATAAATATTGTGTAGTGAAAGTCATAGCTGCCTATAAATATTCTTTTCCACTGCATCTCGTCTACAATTAGACAGAAAAAGGCGGTACAGTCCAGGACACCTGCAAAGCATCCATCCCACATTAAACCCTAGTAACAGCTATTAGTTTCATGGTTTACCCTTATACTTTATTGCCTTTGTGAAATCATCACTACACTGTCAGAGAAATACAATAAGTGTATGCTGGTCATAGTTTAGTTATGCTCAACTGCAAACTGTCCCACTATGTGCTGAAGGTCATAATCTGATAAAGCCAACAGAACTGGTTGGATTTGGATTTTTTTTTTTTTTTTTTGGATTTTCTGGGCCAAGCGGTCTGATTTTTGGAGTGTGGTACAGGATTTGCTGACAGGCAGTAGAGGAATGCTTCATAGAACATAATCGTATTTGTCATGTTATGTAAAAGGCAATAGGCTGTTATTATGGTGACTTTAATAGGATTAAAGTCAAATCAGGTTAGTTTTCAGTGTATAATACAGTGGCAGGGTGTGCTGGTAGGCTTATGCAATTGCACGGAGTGGGAGGAGGAGGGTTCACATCTTTCTGGAAATGTACTCCAGTGTTTACCAACCAGTTTGGCTTGTGACCCTTTCAGACGTCTATGTGTTGTTAGTTCTTTCACCAAGGAGCCATTTTGCCCTTTAAACATTTTAGATGGTTTCATTTAAATAAGCCCAAAAAAAGAGTTAGTTTTTCTGTGTTTCCAACCCTCATAAATCATCTGACGACTCCTCAGATTTTCTATAAATTAAGTAGTTATTGTAAAACTAGCACCACCTCAAACAACAGTAAAATACTTCTTACACATTAATGCATCATTATTGATAATCTAATATTGCATATAAAACAATTTATCACTGAAGTTTTCTGCAGAGTACTTTTTATTTTGATCCTTCAAACACATTGTGCTTATTTATCAATACATGTACATTATTGTAGACACACTTCTGCTTACAGTAATGATCCCAGTACTTCTTCCCTACTGTCAGACTGACTGAGCTGAAGTTGCTTTTGTATGCTATCACACCTTTCCCTCTGCGGACTATTAACACATTTAGTTGTTTTTCATACCTTTGTTAACACAGGCAGCTGTGATCATTGCCTGGTAGCGAAACGTTCACACGTCGCTCTCCGCCAAATGCTGCCAAGTGCTTCAATTTGAGGTTGACCTGCTTTCAGCTGCCAAATTTGGCTGAAACAGAATCTATTCTTCTCTGTAAGTGGCAAAAAAAACACATACTGGTAAATAGCATTTTCAAAGGCATCCCTTACACCCAGCTCACAATAGCTGGTAGGCTGGATCCAGCTTGTTAGGAAAGGCATTGGAGTAACAACTGTAATATGTGTATCTGAGTTTGCATCACAAGATCATTTTAATCATTTTATAACTCCACAATGAAATACATTAATACACATTAGTGTATAGTAATGAGTGAATCTATTCAACTATTACTGTCATTATTGAATCCCTTTTTGTGATGTTCATGGATTTATCTCATCAAGTGCAGAACCTTTTATTTACTATAAGGGCTATTCAGTTTGAACTTCAAATGATCTCAGGCCCTTTTTCTCTATCTAATATTTTCATCACTAGGGGGCAGCAATGGAAGACAATGAGCTGATGTTTACAACATAATCTGCCTGTGAACCAGACAGTGAATAGCAGACCTTATAGTGGATACTTGTGATCTTTCCACAGTGAGTGACACAGAGTTGTCAGTCATTGAATTGCAAGCCTGAGTCAGTTTGTCCTTCGTTATCACTGGAGCATCTCCAGAAACGTTCACTGGGTTTATGCTCACATGTATCATAACCTATAGAGTAAAATAAATAAAGTACATGTAAAAATACTCCATTACAAGTTAAAGTGATTAATTCAAACTCTTGCTTTGGTTAAAATGTAAAAGTATTACCAATTAAATGCTTCTTAAAGTATTGAAAGTAAAATTAAAGAACTTTTTCTGCAGAAAACTGACATATCATAAAGTGTAACTATAAAATTATAAACTAAACAGACTTTTTCAGGGACACAGCGTTATGAAGATGTGCTGTGCTGTCGACAATGTTGTGCGTTCTGCTTTGTTCCCCACTTTGCTTTGTTGTGCAAGACTGCATGGACCGAAACCAAATAAGTAATTTTTTCCAACAGCACACTCTAGGTTGAAAAGCATTGCTGTTCATCTCTACAACTGCAGATTGACAGACAGGTATAGGGAAATTAAGTGTGTGAATTTGAACATGATGTAGTTTTTGAGCTACAATCTGGTAAAAATTTGGCCACTAGTGAAAGTGACAGCTCCCTTTATTCATATCCTAAACCAGTGGTTCTCAAACTTTTTTCAGCAATGTACCCCCTGTGGAATAATTTTTCAGTCAAGTACCCCCTAACCAATGCAAAGCATTTTTGGTTAGCTAGTCCATGTTTAGTCTAGTTTTACTTGTTAGTTGTAATTTTAGCACTTGACTCCCTGTGTTTTCAGCAGCATCGCTGCTACACTTCAACCATGAAACCATTGTTTCAAGTTTTCACAGTGATAAACTATTGACAGGTGATGTCATTTGTCACATGCCAGAATATGTCACAAATCTTGGAGGTGAATTAAACTGAATATTGAATATAAATGTTAGTTTATGAACTTACATTCATATTTTATTGAAATAAAATAAAAACCCCTTGAAGGTTGGGTTAATTTAATTTAATTTAATTTTCTTTATAGCGCCAAATCACAGCAAAAGTCATTTAAAGTTCCCTTTCCTATAGAACAGGTCTATAACTTGTCCTTTTATTAAACAAATTAAACAGCCTCATGTTATTATCTTATCTCATTTCTGTCTCTACATCAGGGGTGTCCAAACATTTTTTAGAGAGGGCCAGATTTGATAATGTGAAGAGTCCCCGGGGGCCAGTGGTCCTTTCAGACATTTTGTACAGTAGGATTGACATAATTATGCACTGCATTATAACAATTTTATTTTCATTGTCACAATTAGCATTTTAAATGGCTTTGTGACCAAATCTACGCCTCACAGGATTGAACAAATGAAAAAGAATTTATCCGTCTATATGTCTATATGCTCCACAAGGTCGCGTTTCCAATTCTCATCTGCTCTCTGTATTGCGCACGGTGGGGTTCCGCCCCGATGCGAGCACACACACAGAAACACACAGAGACACGTGAGGACACACGCCAGCAGACAGATGTGTCGGAAAATATGTCACCTGAATATGAACACCTGAAAAGCACAAAAATATCTGCGTTTCCTAAATGCTCCACGCTCCCCCAGCGTTGTTAACCAAACACTGCATTATTTATACATTTTACATGGATGCGATTTTTGTTATTACTTGTTTTTATTTTTTCTCACGTACCCCCTGGAGTGTCCCTACGTAGCCCAAGGGGTACGCGTACCCCCATTTGAGAAACACTGTCCTAAACAATATTCCCGTAGAAACGGACATCACACAGCTTACTTACATAACTTTTGCAGTGTAAAGGTCACCATTGGAGTCAGTGAACTACAGGGAGACTGCTCCCTGTTGCACACCCTGAGTGTGGTTTCATTGCATACCCACTACCGACACAGGTCAAAGCAACTAATTAGAGAGATCAAGACTTTGAGCTGAGAGAGAAAGAGAGCTGGTTTCCGTTCTGTTTGACCACACTGAGAGGGAAACAGGGCAGTGAGTGTTTGGTGATGCTAATTATTTTTTATTTAAGAGATGAGCAAGGCAGGATGACATTCAGATGAGCAAAATAACACTGCCCATGAGCTTCTTCGAGCCTGGCATCACGCTTCTGCATGTGCATTTGCGCTGCTCCCTCGCCCCTGGCATTTCACAGGTGCCCGTCAATCTGGATAGCCAAAGCAGCTTTGCACGTGTGTGACGTTTGTGATGTTATCATAAACTAAAACAGTTCCAAATTCGTTCCATGTGAGCCTGACCGTGTGCACATTGACGAATTCCAGCATGTAACTGCAGATTAGCAAAAGACATCATTAACTTTATTAGGAAGCTCTTTGGCCTCTAGTCTGCAGGGGGCACTGTAGTGAGGCACAGCAACATCCCAACCAATACTTACATAAAGTGAACCCCTGATTACTCTTACATAATAAAAACAGGAAGTGATCAATTATGTGTCATAAGGGAGGGAAGTATGACCTCTGGGTTAGGAACAGCATGTACACAATGCTGGTTGAGGACAGAGGTCAGACCAACCGGTCATATAGTTCAGTTCACTCAGTTTGTTACATTAATGCACTGATTCGTTTTGTGACTGTAGCATCTGCACCACACTGCACTTGAGCAGTGAGGTGGTCAGTGATCAGAAAAGGATGACATAACTTGAGAATGTAATAACAAGTATTAGGTGTGTATGAACGTTAAAAACCACAAACACATACGCTGTCACTTATTTTGCTTCAATCCCACGTCTGTTCTGCTGCAGTGCGTTGATGTTCCCCTGTCATAACTATTCACGGTGGCAGGACGCATTATCCTGGTGAAAGAAGGACCAGGCCATAGCCATGAAGTCATGTGAGAGATTTACTTCTGTCTCCACAGAAAGATACGCTAAGCAATGTATCATTCAGAATTCAGTGTTTTTTGTTTGTGTACAATATTTTTATATGGAGTTTTTAAATTTTATTTTTAGGTATTTTGCTCTTGTATTATGTTGTGAAATGTAATACTGAATATGTCTGACTAATTCATCAGACTTTTGAATCTTATTATGTTTGTTTTTTTATTCTGTGCAAGTAATTCAAATTAAGAGTAGGAACAAATGGGCTTCAACCAGCATTGCTCATTTGGTCTTTGACTGCCAGATCTGTCCTTCAAACAGCAGCATCTATCCGCAGATAGCTTCACGAAATACAGGCATGTGATTGGCCAAATGATACAATACAGTGGCTAATAATTCAGCACGGAGGTGAAGGTTTTACATTTTCTGGGACTAGGTGTACCGCATGAACACGAAACATGCACACACCGTTCCCCACACATACACTGGTATTTATGAAAGCTGATGGTGTTTTGTTGCAGCTTGTACAGCATTTACCAAAAACACAATCACAATTATGCTTAATTACTTTTATGTGATTAATCTATCCAGCCATTGTGTTATTCCCCTCATTGTTAATGTTCTTTTGATTTTACCTTTTATGATGGAGTGCTAACCCAGTAAACAAATCATCGTCCTCATGATGATTATGACAGGGGTGACAGAGTTTGCAGCTAATATCACTGATTGTTTACAGGTACATGTAATGAGTTAATGATGCTGGCGTTATAAACAGTCACTGCTTGTGAACATCATCAGTGTGGTACAATCTGTAAAATGTCATTTCTGCTTTGTGGTTCATTGAATGAGTTGAATTAATGAGGGGCAGGAGTATGGATGTTCAAACGTATGATTATAGGGGTATTTATGGCTAACTGTGGGAGGCTTGTTCACGTGCCAGATTTTACAATAATTGAGATTTAGGAAGCAGAGCAATGCGTACATGCGTTGTCCTGTAATTCTGCATATGCAAATGTGTGTTTTTGCATACAGAGTTTTAGTTGAGAATCTCCACAGAGGTTTTTGCAGCTCATTTGAGATGTTTCTGGGAAAAAATGAACATATTTAAATGTACATTTATGCTCGTCAATTTTATTTACTAAGACAAGTTTGAAAAATCTCAAACTGTTCCTTTAATAGAGACATGCTGGGAAGTGCAATACAACAAAAACAGTAGTGCAAATCAGAGCTAACGTCATACTTCTTTAAAGCTTCACTTTTCAAACAGATATTTTAGGCTACATCCTGGAGACAACAGGAGACAGCAAATTTTACCATTCTGCACAAACTAAATGATGGTGACAATGGTCACCGATTGGAAATGTTTAAAGTTCTCTGATTGTTAAATGAGTGCATGCATCAAGTATCATATCTTTTGTGTGAATGTGAGCATAGAGCCAGGTCCTGTGTCAGACGTTCTGTCTGCAGGCCGGCTCGGCTCTCACAGGTGCAGCTCTGGCTGTGACTGACTGCAGGACTAGCTGGTCAACAAGAGTCGTCCACATGAGCTGAGTCAGACCTGTGGACAGCTGAGGCATGCCATTGTTTGGGTTGACGGCACCGTGTGCTCGTCTGCCAGCGTCTCAGTTCTGCTGACCACATGGTCTGCCGGGGGGACGTGACAGGCCCCTCCTGGCAGCTCGCACAACAACAACAACAAATGTTGTAAGGACGGTCTCTGAACTTCCATCCTGTGCCAGTGATTGTTTACACACTGTGAGTGAATCATACTGAATCTGCTGCGTTGAATGAGTCGTGCTGAAGTGAACAGAGCAGTGTTTGTGGAGGTGGCTAGCACGCTTTGTCCTGTTTGAAGCACTCATGGCGGGCGTTTGAGAACTGTGAAGGACCTTGGACACCCAGCTGTTTGTACAACACAAGGAACAGAACAGCCTTTATTGTGGGCAGAGAACAGTTCGTCTTTCTCACCTTGACTTGAGAACAGAGCAGCAATGATGCTGAAGCCTTCATTTGAGTTACCCTGTTCAGAGTTAACATCAGCTGAAAATTAATGGATGCATTATGCTCTAATTTTACAGTGATTGAAGCCATTGTGTGTAGAATTAATGTGAACGTCCAGTGGTGGTTTTGAAAACTTGGGTTACAGTGCAGTTGCAGACTGGAACTAAACTCATTTACACCAACAGTATAAGTAGAGATGTGTGTCACAGTAGGAACTTGCATCCTGTCTCAACGGTCTGTGTTAACATGGATGTTATTCAGTCTCAAGACACTAGTCTGCAATTAGTCAAGTCTGACCTCCACAGTGTGGATGTTGTGTGGAGTAGCTAATACACTGTAATCACTGAACACTCGTAACACGCATTCTTAATAAGAACAATCATAAACACGTTATATCGTAAACATGGAATTTTGGCCATGTTATGCCAAGCTGGCAAGAGATACAGTCATGTTCCAAAGTTAGTACCCGGTCTTTTAAATAATGACCAGCAGGTGTGCAGACCTCTATAAAAGCAGAGGTTTGCTGGTCTGGGACATTCAGGTGTGTGTTAACACAATGCGAAGAGGGAGAGACCTAAGCTAGCATCTTAGAGAAGCAGTTGTTGCTGCACATCAGTCTAGAAAGGGAATTAAAACCATTCCCAAACAATTTGGAGTTCAATGTTCTACAGTGAAAAAAGATTGTGGAAAGCCTTCACTTCCCAGGAGTGGACATGTCAGCACATTCATCACAAGGTCAGATTGTGCAATGCTCAGAAAAATACAAATAAAAAACCCAAGAGCTACATCTCAGACCCTACAGGCCTCACGGAGCATGTTAAATGTTAAAGTCCATGACAGCGCAATTAATACAAGACAGAGTTTGGGAGGGTTGCCAGGAGGAAGTCTCTTCTGTTCTGTTCTGTTCTTCTGACCATGAAAGCACAACTGAGGTTCACTAAACTGCATCTGAACAATGTCCTATGGACAGATGAGACCAAAGTGGAGTTGTTTGGCCTTAATGCCCAGCGCCATGTCTGGTGAAAACCAAACACATAATTTCAGCAGAAACACCTCATACCCTCCAAGCACGACGGTGGAGGGGTGATGATTTTGGCTTGATTTACAACCACTTGCAGTCATTGAGTCGACCATGAACTCCTCTCTATACCACAGTATTCTAGAGGTAAATGTGAGGTCATTGGTCCGACAGTTAAAGCTTAGTCGAGATTGGGCCATGGCTAAAATAAAGGAATCAAGGTTTTGGAATGGCCTAGTCCAAGTCCAAACCGCAACTCAAATGAAATGCTGTGGTGGGACCTTAAGAGAGCTGTGCAAAAGCCCAAAAACCTCAATGAACTGAAGCAGTGAAGAATGGGCCAAAATTCCCTCTCAACGTTGTGAGACACGTGTAAGATAAAGTCATGCAGGACACGACTACTTCAAGTTATTGCTGCTAAAGCCAAGCTACTGCATCATGGGTGGTACTTAGTAATGCCTAGAAGTGTTTTGCTTTTTGGCTTCATTTCTCTTAAATATATAATGGCAGGGTGATGTTCTTGTTCATCTGAGGTTGTATTTGCCTAATATTAAGATCAGATGATTTTTATAAAGTTATTACACATAAAAACACAGAATTACAAGAGGAGGTAGTAACTTTGGAACATGACTGTATGCAGAGTATGCAAATGAATTTAATAGAGAGATTTATGATGTAAAATTTCATTATTGAAGCAGAGACTTCTTTATGTTTTAACATGTCTTGTAGGAGCAGTTGGTAGCAGCACAGCTCATTAAAAAGTTATAAACTGAGTTCAAAAGTACATGTTTTGTTGACTATAACCTGTATTTTAATGGAAAGATTGTAATTGTGACAAACACTACATGAATATCATGTTTGTCTGTGCTTAGATGAAGATCAGATAAGATTTTGTTTCATTTTGATTTGATTCATACAAAAAACCACAAAACCCTGTGTGTTCACATACTTTTTACCACTTTAATTAGGTGCCACCTCACAGTATGGTGGAGGAAAAGCCATAGCAATGCATCATTTGCCACATATGACATAGCAATGCAAAGTGACCTAGTATGAACCCCACTATTCCCTTTTTAACTGGAAGCTAAAAATAAGGTTCATTTCTGATTACTGCACTGCAGTGTTACTTGTTGAATTCTCTGGCACACACAGTGTTCCTACAATACAATGAACACAAAGGTACACAAAGAAACAGTGGCCTTTCATTGTTGCTAAAATGTAAGAGTACCTTGTAAAATAACATTTTCAATTTTCACATGCAAGTAAAACTTCTTTAAACCTAAACTAAAAATCACAGGTTTTAGGATTTTGGAGAGAGTTAAATCTGTTTCTCTCATGTGAACTGCTTTTGATTAGAATATAACAAGAATAATTTCAATGGAAAGAAAATGAGCCCTGATTGTATATTTAATTCTGATAAAAACACATTTTGCCTTTTCATTTGTGCTGTGATGCCACAGTTCCACTGTCCATGCACTGAAGAGAACCGACGCGTTGCATTGATTCACATTAAGTTAAGCGCTCTGCACTCTGCAGCACAATGCAGAGCAGTGGGCTGGCACAGGATGGCAGAAGGGAACCCTCTGCTTCTAAATTTAGCTCGCAGTGGCAAAATACTGCAGAAGCAGCCATAATCAATAGCCTATCTACGTCACAGCCCAGTTTGCCTCCCATTTCCGCAGTGATTGAACTGTCCCCACTCCCCCCCACGGGCTCTTCTGGATCTCTTCCAGAGAGCTCCATCGCTGTCCTCTGTTACAGGCTTCTGTTCAGCTGAGGACATCATTATATAAAAATGCTACTGTGAACACTGTCTTTTATAACAGTGCTGAGGTTTTGCTGCAGCCTGCCTGATCATGCGTCTCCTGTCTTTGTAAAAAAACCCGAATCATCAGTGCTCTCAATTCCCAGCCGGAATGTGTGGCTGTTATTATTAGAAAGGGCACATTTTGCAATCCTTTAGTTGTTACCCTCTACCTGTCATGCAGTGACCCTGTGGGTGACTGTGCAGGAGCGGCTGCAAAGGGAATGAGAGACGAGAGGAGCTAAAGCTGGCAGCAGTATAAAAGGAAGATAAGCAGACATTTTCTTTTCCTAATTATCAGATGCTCATAACTTTCCACATGCCAGGCGCATAAATATCAGCGAAACACTAGTGAACATATAGGAATAGAACTAGAGTTTCAACTTCTTGTCTTTCTGTGCTTTTTAGTCCGACTTCTATGCAGTTAAAGCAAACAGTCAGCGCGACAAGTTCACGCTCTTTATTCAAAACAGTATTTGCACCATCATCTGCAGCCTGTGGAACAATTTTCTCCTCCGACATGAACTAGCAATGATAACACCCTCCATCTGGCACTCTCCGGCTCCCCGTCCCCTCAAGGGTCACCAGTGTCAAGACCACTTACTAGAGGTCATGTGGGCAAATTTGCAGGTCAAGTTCACCAACCTCGATGCGAAAACCGGATTTACTGAAAATGGCCATGTGATGCGTCACTGATGCAGCCGGTGAAGGGACTGAGAATCCTTCTTCCTTCTAATCCTTTTAACTGACAGCTGCGTTTTGCTTTCTGCTCAATCTCACACACCAGGTGGTCGCCGGCCAGTTCGTCCTGTTCTCTAAATGTCTCGTTATGTCTGAAATAAAAAGGAGCATTTATGTAAAATTTATGTAACTAACAGCTAAAACTACAAATCCAGCAATGCAAAAGGGTTTATTAGACAGTTACTGTTAGTGCAGCCTCAGCTTTTTATCATAAGAAGCATTTCTACAGTAAAATCTCAATTCAGTAGGTAGGAACTATGAAAGGGCTTTAACCAGATTAGCTAGTCTGACCTTCTAATTTCAGTTTAGACATATAGCATAAAAGTATCAAATTAAGCTGTTTACAGTAGCAACTGATATAACAAGATTATGTAAATCATGCTTATGAAATCATCAATTAGCTCCACACCATTGCCGCTTTATTTGTTTCTGTTGCCGCTACACCTTCTTTGCAATTCAGATTTGCAGTTGCAGCTATGCTGTGCAACAAAAAGACACAAAGCAGTGATGGCGACGATGACAGGAGCCTGTTCAGTATTTCTCTTATTTGTCTCATCTGAGCCGTGAATGAACCAATAATGGGATATTTATGGCACATACACCAATATCTGCTGACACCACAAGTAACTTTTTGAAACAGGAGAGAGCAACTAACCACAGCTGCTGTCCAGCACCGCTATAAATAAACCAGTATTGCACTGGCCACGCAGCAGCTGAGTGCAAGAATGCTATATTAGCATTTAGAAATCCCAGTGCAGGGGGTTAAAGTCCAGCTTACTGTAGGGCTTGATCAATTCAGAGTCACTCTGAACAATTAGATTTGGGGGAAACTGACACAAGGGAGTGCATTGGTTATCACATCAACTGACAGCAGAAACCGTCTCCTCAGGTGTTGTTGCAGCACAGTGTTTAATACTCTTTTCATTCTTTCCTTAATATCTGATTGATCAGCTGCATTGAAGGATGCAGTTTCCAGACAGTCAAGGCTGGCAGCTGGCTGCTCTTCTCTGTGGAGCTGTACAGAGTATTTTTAGTTTTATAATCCATTTCACCTTAGATTAAATATTAATGCATACTCTGCCTGGGCTCACCCCCTCTCCTCCCCTTTTTTATATTCTCTCTCCTGCGGGTAAAAAAACTCAAGATAGTCATGTGATCACTTTGACACAATCCAGCAATGAGTGCTCAGTTTTTACAACACTGAAGAGTCCAGTCATGTCTCATACAACGAACACTTGACCTACTTGTGACACAAAATTGAATTAATCAAATAGGATACAGTGTATTTGAAGGAGGAACCAGTTCCAGCAGACCAACAGTCCAAACTGTGCTCCTTAGTAGCTTCAGCATCGAAATGAAAGTATTAGCTGCTTCCTAGAACTGTTCACCAGGTGCTAATACTTTGTAGGGAAGAGGCTATAATCTACGGAAGCCTAATGCTGCCACATTAATAGAAAAAAATGTATGATATTTGCTTAGTCATAATGAAAGGGACAGCTTCATAATATAACAATGTTTTTTTGGGTGACTTTTGCATTATAACACAAAAACACAAAAAAAGAAAACATCTGCACTTTTAACATTATGACTGTTTCATGACGTTGGTATACTGTTATAACAAGAAATATCTAATCAAAGCCTAAATACAGGACATTGTGGCCCACGTTTGATGATATAACAAGATAAAGAGACATGTTTTTTGTTCAAATTGAATAATTTGATAATGAGAAAGGTGTTTATAATGTGAGAAATATCTTGTTATAACAAAAATTTAAATTGTATAGTCATGGTGGCTTTAATATGCTATTGCAATACAATTATATTGTTGAAGTTTGGCCTATGTTGTGTAACATTTGAAGTAAACTGTATACTCCGATACGTTTATACTATTATTAGCAGTAGTCCTGGTCACTGTTTTCATAGACAGTGGCGTGACATGGTGTAGCTGGTAGTGTGTGGTAAAATCCTTGGTAAAATCTATAATATAGAGTAGCAGTAGCATAAGTCGAAGGTCAAAAGAGCGATAACATCAGCAAACTGTATCTGAAGTTTGCTAACATTAGCCATTGTAAATGAATAATGATATTATTAATGTAATTCGATACCAAATAAAGTTCTATTAACAAATCACAAATCATTTTTTGATTTATTAGATTATTTTTCTTTCAAAAGATTAAGCCTTACTTTAAGGATTAAGGAAAATAAATGATAAATTTATTTCTATAATTTTCAGTTGGGTTTCTCACTATTTCATATTAATTACAATTTAGTTCGTTTTTATTTTATAATGGGAAAAGTGGGGTTCACAAAACCTCAAACTCACACACAACAGCAGCTACATTTGAAAAGAAAGGTAAAACCTGTTGCTGCAATAGTCACTGAGACAGCTATTAAAATTGTTGTAACTATACAGTATCTATAAGCTTCAACTGGTTAGTTAGTTTGGTAGATACCCAACTGAACTGATCTGACAATGTCCAGCCATTTCCCCATGGAAAAGAATCAGCAGCTTTCCAAATATGAAATAATGTCTTTGTGAGTCACGTGCTATGTTTTATAATTTAGGTGTTTAATCATTTTCTGTACGCATTTGCAGAAAGTATTTTGCAGCAGTCATGCTTTGTCACAGTAGGGCGCTGTTCTTCATTATAAATAATAAGTCTGGTTTTTAAAATAAATACACACTAACAGTGTGCTGGGAGATCCAACCACCTCCACACATTGCTCCCATGCGTGTAGTCAACTGAGGGTTAAAATGATGAAGACGGTGTGTAGTTTTGTGAGGATTGTTCTCTTCTGATGTGCCTCTCCCTCTCTTTATGCCTTTATAACAAGTGGCATCACAGCCAGGCATCAATCCAATTCCAGGACTGGAGTTGGCAGATATTGTGAAGCAGTTGGAGAGACGCAAGCACAGGGTGACACAGCCTGCACATATATGGCGCAAAGCAAAATCTTCAAATTACATGTTGTCACCCCCATAGACCATCCCTGTCCTATATGCAGTAATTAACATTGTACAACGGCTTTCTCTCAGGGGATCTAGCTGCGAGTGCCCTCTAATTGAAACGTCAAAAGTCTCAAAGCCTCTGCACCCACACAGTGAACGGAGGTTGTTTTTCTCTCCTTTCTAACCTTGTGCCAAATAAGGGTTAGATCACCAGTGATCAGAGACGTGACCTGTGACATACTATATGTGGCTAATTTGGTAGAAGTTGTTGTAGCATGTTCCTCCTGTCCTGCCACTGTTGATCTCCAGCATTGATTCTGGCCTCACTATTGACTGTAGGAGTACACATTCTGTAAGCAGCATCAGAAATTGATTTTTAAATAGATTAAATCTGCTATGCTGGCTAACGCATCTCCTTTGATTTACATGTTTATTTTCTTTTAGCCACACTAAAGGCATGATTCCCAGGTAGAGCAGTGTAGGTCTACACCAAAGTCTACACTGTGGTACACATTTGAATAACTCAACAGCTACTTTATGGATTGGCCTGTCCAAAAATTCATTATCCCCAGATGATGAATCCTGATTTATGAAGTTTTCCGCGACATCAGGAGGTTCACATTATTAGCAAAATGTTGTGACAGATATTAAAAGTTTTGCCACTACATTTGGTACAGATACTCATAATCCCCTGAGGATAAATCCTAGTCACACTTTGGATGTTGATGCTGATGGTGGTCACGGACGCCTTATACCTAGTTCAGATTAGTATGTTAGCATGCAGAATTTAACATTTACCTCAAAGCACTCACCTCATAGAGTCTAGCATAGCTTTAGACTCTTTAATAGCTGCACACAACAAATATGTGCCTTACTTCACAGAGCCACCTGAAGTTTCCTAATTGTGCACATTTGCTGCAGCCTACGTGCAGTAACCTGTTGCGTTTACTTCATTGTGAAAGTTTATAGCTTATGTAACCCTATAGCTTTCATCCAGGACCATGCTGTTTTGAAGTTGCGTCCTCCACACTGTGCTCCCAGCAGGTTCAAAAGCCAGACACCCCCCCCCCACGTTTGATCTGTGGACCGGTGCGGAAAGGGTTTGCCCTTTAGCGCAGGGTCTGCCAACTCAGACACAAACTGGCCAGATAAAGGATTGATTCTTGGTTTCATGTCTGAGTCTTTGAATGTGTCATATTTATCTGTCATCAATAGTTCAGCGAGCCTTTGAACAGGAGGAGTCTTAAAAGGCAATTGGAAGACTCCTGAGTGATTTACTGAGATTAACATTTAGTAAACATTGCATTAGAGTATCACATGATGCTGGAAATATATATCTAAGCAGAATTATAATCATTGTGACAGTCTTTGATCTTCATGTGACCTAGTAACAGGGACAGACATCTCTTAAACAGGTCAAGTCCTAAACACAACAAAGTTACATAAACGCTGAGCTTCTGGTAGGCTACCATTGAAGCGGGTTCCTTTAATTATTCCTGGCAACTACCCCCCAAACTGTCCCCCTGCACCCACCGCCCCCCGGGCCGTCCTGGGCTCTCTCTCAGACTCCACATCCGACCGTGGCGCTGCTGTCCTCGGGCTCTGTCACTGAGGGGAAGGAGCGGGGGATTAGGACACACCTCAGTGGGCAGTAGCCTGGCCGCTGCCTGGCCCGTGGCGCCTGACTCACCCATTCTCCTCCATTTTTCATGGGCTGACATTCCCATCAGCCCCTGCTCTTACAGGCAGCTCATTGCTTTGACGTGCTGGTGAGTTCTCCAGCAAATGAGGAAGTTTTACCTCTGACCAAAAAGAGTGGGTGAGTACTCGCTGCAGGAGGCTGTGACTAAAGGCCCATTAGGATTGTTTGCAGGCTGACTCATCCTTTCTTTTATGTTTTTTTGGATTTTGTTTTTGCCTTTACCCACCACACCTACATTTTCTAATGTAAAATACATTTGATATCTTCTTTTGGGTGAAAGAGTTCTCTGTGAACTGAGGCAAAATGCTATTGACCTGAAATGTTTTCTGCTGCAGAACACGCATCCTACCATGGCTCTGCTCCATTTAGCACATCAACTCTCCTCAGCTTCCAGTATTGGCATGTCTGTGGTCCTGTTTTGTAAGCACTCAGCGGTTCCAGTCACAGTGGAAGCCACCACAGGACTAGAAGCTTATTTTACATCTGCACTCTAGGTGGCATAATCCCCGGCATTATTTTTTAGGGCTGTGGACAAAATGTTGCAGCTTTTAGAAGGTTTCATTAGTTTGTCTTTGTCATAGTGGGAGTCAGGTGAAAAACACAAATTAAGTTATATCTGTCAGCAGAATTATGTGATCCTCATTAAAGGGATGATGGGTGAAAGCAAGCTCAGCATCCCTGGGAAAGATGTTTGTACTGGGCAGTCTCCATGTTCTGGATACCACAAACTGACTTCCATGAAGGAGTCCATATCTCCTGTTCCACAAGACTTACAATTAAAGGCTCAATTGTCTAATATCAGCATTCTTACCTGTCATTGTAAAGCCTAGGTGCCTGTGACGAAATCCCTGTCCCATTTATTCTAACAGGGCTTCAGAATAGCAGTTGCAGGGGACGGTAAGTACCTGGGGTCTCATTTTGACAAATTAAACATGATGCTAGCTTGCCCTGCTGTGAACTTGCGCTTCAAACTGTCCATCCACCTCAGTAATTTGGAGGATGAGGGGGTTGTCTTGCTCCCAAAAAGACACAGTGTTCCCAGTAAATGTGCTGTCACTTTTTGTCAGTCAGCACTTTGAGCTTGTGACCTGGTCAGAACATCTGATCAGATTTTCTGCTCTCCCAGTGTGTGTGGACTGTCTCTGCTGCTGGTGTGAAATGTTTTAATCTCTCAGAAGTTAGAGCGTGAGATGCATTGTGGTCTGATCAGCTTCTGCAACATCATGACGGTGGATTTTATTATAAGCTCTTTTTTCCTCAAGTGAGTCGTGACGTCTTTAATTTAACCTGTTTTTTTGGGGGGGGTTTTCAGGCAGAGGTTTGTGCAACAGCAACACTTCACATTACTTAGTGCATCTAAACATGATTATACCTTGGAGTTGCATTTTTTATGTTGCCTTTCTGTAACAGAAGGTTTATGAGCAAACACAGAGCAATAGTTGAGAAAACTTTTCAGTTCGGCAGGCAAACTTCATGACAGATACTTTCATTTTATGCCTTTGTAAGGTCAGCCTTATATCCTGACAAATCACTGCAGTAGACGCCTGCATAACAACTACATTTATTCTTTCAGAAAATAAACTTTATCTGGATTATTTAGTCCAGAGCTGAATGAAATGCACCTGTTTTGCCAGATGACTGAACATCTTAAGTTGAAGTAATAAAATAATTTCAAATGTATTGACTTTAAATATGTAATTTAGAGGTAGTTTAACACATCACAGTAATTACAAGTCAAGCTGATAGCAGCTGTTGTGGTTTATGCTAAGCTAGTTAGCTTTAGCAAGAAGCACTTGGTCACCATGACTGATATACTGGCTCACTGAGTTATGTAGATTCACTGTCACCATGATGGAAATTCATCGCAATTATATTTTTTAGTTAAAGATAACTAGGGGAAATAGTTTAGTTTTAGTTTTACGAGGAGTTTTATGATGATGTAGCTTTCTTGTTTTTTTCAGATTTCACAGCAATTTTACTTCAGTTCTGTAGATACATCAAGATGTTTTCACAGAAAAAAATACAAATGTTTATGTCATAGTACATTTTTATATAGTATATCTTGACAAAAATGTCAGATTCAGGTTTAACATAACTTTCTCCTGCTAATTTTTTCCTGCCTGGTTCAGGGACTTGAACTGGCAACCTTGGTACAGTACATAGTTAGGTCATTGTCAGTTTTGTCCATAACCCATTTAACCTAATGACCCAGAACAGATATGGAGCCTAGTTTGTAAAAATAAAATAAAGAAAAGCTCAATGTGACAGTATACAACATTTTTTCACAGTATGTTTTATGTCGTTTCATTGTGCAGCACTTTGTAACCTTGTTTTGAAACGTGCTATACAAATAAAATGCATTATTATTATTACATAAGGCTTTTCTTAGTGTTAGCATGACAGCTGCCTAGCATCAGTGTGCCGGGGTGCAGGGCTGAAATTTGTCTCAGAGAGTCATGTGAGGAATCCTGAAATGTAGCTGATGTGGGAGGCTGAGATCTGAACGGCTTCATTCATCAGCACACTAATCAATGGTGGATTAGAGAACAGAGGTCCTTGTTTGTTTCCATTCATTCTGTGACTGTGCTGGTATCGATGAAGTAGTCGTCAATAAGTCAGATATTTGGATTACAGTTAAAGTAATGTATCAAGAAAAAGGCCGAGCACTTGCTGCTTTCAGGTTGTCAAATGTGTTTTTGGTTTTTCTCTGCATTTCACTGATAATTGTTATCAGGTTTTGGCTTGTTGACCGGAGAATATAAGTAATTAGACTATGACAACTCAACTTCTGGGAGGTCCTGACGGAGATAAGCTTCTTATCTCTGTTTGCAACACAACACAAGCATCCATTAAATATTCACAATATTATTGACAGTGTGCCCACTGTCATCTCACGCCTTTGTCTTTGCTTTATGTCTGTTTTCTCTGCCTGACACCATATCGCATACTAAACTGTATCTGTTGAGTGTGATGAGTTTGTGTTTCCTTCCTCTTTGTGTTTTCCTAATAAAGCTGCTCTACTGTACCACACCTACTCAAGCAGCTCCCTGTGCTGCAGCAGGGTTGTGAGTGTGTGCGTCTGCACGGGGAATCTCCTCCTCAGTCCCACCCCTTCGCATTAGTATAGTGCATGTGGTTGAAGAAAAAAGGAGGCAGGCTGTGCAGCACCACTCACTCCACTCAGCGCAGCTCAGAGCGCGCAGCATCCTCGTCTCCTCTCGGGACTCCAACCAACGCGCCTCTCTCCAAACTAGAGCAACGTTCAAACCGAGCTGCGTGTGTGTGTCTTTTTTATTGTTTCTTTTAAGGGAAACTCTCCCTTTTCTTCATTAAACTGGCTCTGACGCGTGCAGTCAACGCGCAGCTTTACTTTTTTCCCGATGTGGAGCTTTACATATTTTAACACCAACAGCAGCCGCTTTTTGGACTCGAGGTGGGACGCGGTGTTTGCGTTGTGGATGTGCGGCTCCTGGTGCTGCGCACACCGACTCAAGCATCCGAAGTGCTAGTAGCAGTGAAAAGACTGAAAAGACTTTGGGGGAGGGGGTTGAGGACAGAAACCCCAGCAGCGGAGGATTAAAAAAAATGGTCCAGAACGTAATTCTGGTGTTTTTCCGCAGGAGACTGAGCCAGAGGCCGGCGGTGGAGGAGCTGGAGAGTCGGAATATCTTGAAGCGTGAGTATCGATCGAGCGTGTTGTATGAAAATAGACTGATGCTGAATAAGTCTGTGTGATGACAAACTAGCGGACTGTGGTTTCTGTTTGTGCCTCCGAAAAGAGACTTTAGATAAACCTCATTGTCTTGTCTTTCAGTTCGTGTGTGTTTATGTCTGCTGGTCCACTTTTAAACTTTGAAGAACTTGTTAAAAATCACATGTCCTCAGTGGTTCCTGATAAATATAATAATCTAGAGTTCTCTATAAATAAAACTCTCATAAATAAAATATAAAAAATATTTTCTGTTAATTATTATTTGTTATTTCATTGATTTAAACTATATCATTTGAGTATTTGATGTAATTTAATCAATCACTTTAAGACAGAAAATTAAATTATGTAAATAATTTAAATTAATCCAACAATAAAATAAATGTAGCGATTTATTGAATATTAATTTAAAAAATCATAATAAAGCTTCTCATATGTGAGGATTTCCTGCTTTTTTTTCTATTTGGCATGTTACATTTTTGATGGATCAGTGTACTATTTGTGTTTCTGTGACAAAAAAAGAAGAGAAAAGCATGTTTTCCCTGGATGCATCTCACCTCACACAATTTTGGTTTGATTAGCCTGAAATCTGTGAAGATTCTCAGTCATCCAGGTCATGGTTATCTCAAAAAAAGGTTTTTCAATGGCAACTGGACTTGTTTTAGTTCCTTGACTACGTTTCGCCCTTCCATTCCAGAGGGCTTTTTCAAGTCTGAGATGTGTCTCGACCCAAACACCACGGAGGCAGAGTAAATTTTGTTTGTGGTGCACAAAGCTTTGACAAATACAAGATACTGATTTTTTTATCTAGTTTTTCCAGTTCTAACAGAAAAACAAAACTGCAAACAAAAGTATGTTTCACTGTTAAAGTCTTACTGTATCATTTCCACTGGGACTTTTTATCCTTAAAATGACTCCAGCTCGTTGTTCCGCTGACGACAGTTTTATTCATAAGAATAGTTTTACTTCCTCTGGGAAACGGTGTCAGATGGTAACAGTTAGAACCGGGAAACTAGTCCCTCTCTCTCTGAAAGTACAGAACAATTATGTAACAGCCGTGTGAGGAATGAAGTCCCGCATTTGTGCTGATGTGTGTCTCCCAGTTGAGACGGGCCACCTGTGAGCTCTGAGCAGCTGTCTGTCTCATCACTGGCCCCGTCTCTCTCTCTCTCTCTCTCTCTCTCTCTCTCTCTCTCTATGTGCACTGCAACATGTGTTGGAGCTAAACACAACCGTGTGGCCTTCAGGACACTCGCCCTGAACGACAACACAATCAACTGACAAATTAAAAGCGTGTGTTCATTCAAAGAGTAAAATATACCCAGGCAGCAGCGTGTGCCAGCTTCTTTTTAAGCTGCCAAACTACTTCAACAGCTCCGATATATTTTTTTTGGAGCTAAGAGGAGAGAGATTAAAAATAAATGAAGTGACATGTAGTGATCTTTCTGCTGTATCTAATAAAGAGAAATCCTATTAGCGCTTTAATCTGCCCGTGTCTCGCTCTCTAACTCACATTCAGCGCTGCATCCAGAATGGATGTTGCCGCAGGAGTCCTGTCCTCAGCACAGGTTCACTCAATGTGAGCATGATCAGACACATTAGCTGTGTCGATCAAAGACTTCATTAACTGTCCAGTCTCATGAAAAAGACGGTGACGGTGGATTTATCTATACTGAGAACCTCCAGAAATGCTAAATAAGTAGATGATGTCTTTTTTCTGTCAATAGAGAGAAATGATCAGACAGAACAGGAGGAGAGGAGGGAAATCAAACAGCGGCTGAACAGAAAGGTAGGCGGCTGCTGCCATTTGAGCAATTTCCTAAAGTTTCATCAGTTTAATCCCACGTTTGGGCAGCAGACAAGCCCTCACGTGGACTTTGAACCAGTCAAAACACACACAATACTTAATCGTCTGTTGTTTTTTAAAACTGAGTTTTATCACCGATCACTGTCTTCTCCAGTTAAACCAGCGGCCAACGGTGGACGAGCTGCGAGACAGAAAGATCCTGATTCGTTTCAGTGACTACGTGGAAGTGGCCAAAGCTCAGGACTATGACAGGCGAGCTGACAAGCCATGGACCAGACTGTCAGCTGCTGACAAGGTAGCTATCAAACCCCCTTCTCTAGTGTTTTATTTCCAGATCAGCAACACTGACATCTTACAATAATTCAAAACTTTCATTTAATGTGTATCTGTCACTCTTGGTTCCCCCAACAAAATCGTCCTAACAAAAAGTGGTAAATGAAATTTACAAATGTCAGTCTATTGTGTTAATCCTTTTGTTGTGGAGTTTTGTTCAGCACCAACAGACCTGCAGTAAACACTTTCCCTCATGCTGCTACAGTAGTTACAGTGGTTAGGAAGCTCCCTGACTCATGATGGGAGTAATGAATCATTTTTCACTGGTTAGTCCTTCAGTCCACGTTACATGACATGTTACACTGTTTATGCAAGTTGTAGTTTTGTATTAATTAATTATATAATTAAAAATTATTGCCAGAGTTGCAACAAGCAAACCAGGCAAATGACTGGGAGCTCCCCAAAAAATGTGTGTGGGGTTGGGGGGGGTTGGCCCCTGATGGCCACTTATATTGGCACATTTTGCAATGATGACTATAAACCTCCCGTTAAGGCAGTGCAGTGCACCACTGCTGCCCCAGAAGAGCCTCTTCTAGCTACTGAACTATACACTGCTAGACAGGACAGTTATCTAGCTACTTCTAATGTTAGGTGTAACTCTCAGTGGGTTGTGGGGTGGCCTCAATCGGTTTCTTTGCCTGGGACTGAAAAGATTGTTGTCATATATGCTGCAGAGCACAAAGAAGCTGGGATACAGTAAATTACTGTAGGACACATTGTTGCTGCTGGTTTCCATCATACTTTAATTGAATGTCATGAAATGGGTTTTAAATTTTCCTCTATTGTTAAACCCAGTGTCTCATCATTAGATTGCGGGTTTGACATCGGGTGAATGTTTGCGCTGCTCGAAAGCAACACAGACTTTTGTTCCAGATAAAACCCAGTTAAACCGATGTAGTCTGCACTTTGACAGCAGCTGCTTCTCCATTTTCATCACATCCTCATTTGGGGGCCACACCTGGGCTCACGCTTGATGTTGCTTTTGTTCCTCAGGCAGCGATACGGAAGGAGCTGAACGAGTTTAAAAGCAGTGAGATGGAAGTGCATTCTCTGAGCAAGCATCTGACAAGGTAAGTGTGAGCCTGCGTTGTTTTCTGTCTGCTTTAATGTCGGTGGATTATGTCTGAGAGGGTCATTGTGACATTGTGCAAGCACTCGAAGATGTATTATCCAGTTTCACATGAGTGAGTACGTCCCCTGCAAAGGGGGGCTTAAATTTAGCTGCAACCCAGCCCCCTGAGACGAGAAAGTCCCACTCTTTTGCACCAACTTTTCACTATGATGAATGTTTGCACATTTTTAGCTTAAGTTTTGCTTGTGTCAGGACTGTCTGTAGCTAAAAAACCTGAATTAGTCAGAGTTGTGCTTACACAAGACCCTTTTTTTGAGGAGAGGTCATTTGCTGCTTTTAGGAGCAGTGTCCACTGGGCTAATAATAGAACTATTGATTGATGAAACCCCAGCATGTGAATATTTTAGCTCACACTTTCCCCACTTCTCTGCCTTGCAGGTTCCATCGGCCTTAGCAAGGTTTCTTCTGTGAAGAGTTGCTGATATCTGGTTCTTTCAGTGAAGACCTCGCGCAGAGTCTTCCAGCGTCCTGGTGCACAGTCAGTGGGTGTCCTGATATTTGGGTCCAGAGAACCTTGGAGGCTATGTCTCTAGAAGCGGAGCTGCCGGTGGACAGGGACGCATGCAGCAGCCTCCTCTTGTGCTCAGAGGAACATCTCCCTTAACCCTCACTTCACCTTGTCACAGGAGCAGGAAAAATCGAGGTCGTGTTTTCGCCATAGACAAGCAGAGACTTCTTTTTGTAAACCTCTTTTTTTTCTTTTGGAAGACGTCCTTTTTGACGCCGCAGAGGGGGAAATGTGCATGTGACCGAGTCGTCGACCAGTCCCACTCCAGTATCTGTAGTCACATCCCCGAGCTGTGTCTGAGTCTCACTGATTCAGTTGATCAAGTTTCGTACCAACACTGTAAATGTTCTTAAGCAGAAACCTTGCCTGTGTACAAGACAAAAAAAAATCCCTTTGTAAGCACTATTTATTGTCTGCACAATACAGGTTTTCAATTTGTAACAAACTTTGTTTCGTCTTTGTGTATTTTGTGATTTTGTTTTTTTCAAATCACTTTAGTTTAATGACAGAAATAAGATGGAAAAGTGTCAGAATTAGGTTGATAATTACTGACATCGTAAATGGGCTGTAATCCCTTCAGGTTTATCTGCAAATAAACAATCTTTTTTGTGTGCTTTAGTAAGCAGATAATAAAATTTCAGCCACCTTGTTGCATCGGATCAAGCAGTTCGCAGAGTGCAGGCAGTGACCCGTTTCTTCTAAACAGCATCATTTGTAGGGCATTAACTCACACTGTTAAACAGACTCAAGGAAACAAGTTCACCTGACTGTATGTGTTCAATTTAGAGCAAGTTGCTTGTTGATCTGATAAGTGTTTGTGTTGCTGCGTGACACTGGCAGAGGAACAAGAATGAGAGAAACAAGCCATTGTGTTTGGCTTACTGAGATTTGGCATCACCCTTGTTCCCTGAGCTCGTTATTCCCAGACAAAGACATTAAATGATAGATAATCTAGGTGTACGTGAGGTCACTGAAAAGCCTCTTTCAGCAGATCAAAGCCTAAAAAATAAAATTATATATATATATATATAGTCGAGGTCAGAATTATTAGCCCCCCTGATGAAATCACACAAAACCCTTAATATTTCCATGGAAATGACCATAACA
>JAUMHL010000025.1:3626983-3648815 GCA_032362345.1 Sandelia bainsii | reverse complement strand
ATGGTCATTTCCATGGAAATATTAAGGGTTTTGTGTGATTTCATCAGGGGGGCTAATAATTCTGACCTCGACTGTATCTCGGGTAGTTGAGCAGAGCAGTTTTTAGCTTCCTCTCTGACATCAATATGTGAGTCACAGCCTCCGTCCTGGCTCTGCTGGATGACCAGATGGCAGCTCCAGTTTAAACGCTGCTGTACTCCAGGACAGAGTAATGTAACGAGCAGCTACTGAGGTGGCTAATAGTGGCCCAGTCCGGTCCAGAAAACCTGTGGAGGTGCGTGGGACGAACGAGGGATGCTCTCATGGGCGTGATGGAACGGTTATCCTGATTTCCGGGTGTCCCTCTTTGATGGGTGCAGGCCAAGGGTAAACACGCACGCTGAAGATATGTTCTGCAGTTTTTAGCCAAGTAGAAGCATGATGATTTTCCGGTATAAAAATAGGTTTGGGATTATAAATAGTATCATATGAACTTTTTTTTCTATATATTCCTGAAACTAGTTAAGTGCATTGCATGGACTGAATATGAAAACAGACTAAAAGAAACAATGTCTACAAACAAGGCTGTCACAAGGTTTGTTTGTGGTCATTTTTTGTTGATGTTTGGTTGTTTCGTGTCTCTTTTCAGTGATTTTTATACAGTTTTATGGTCATTTTGTGTCTCTTTGGGATCTTTTTGTGTCTATATTTGGTCATCATGTGTCTCTTTTTGGGCATTTTCATCTCTTTGTGGTATTTTTTTCATCTCACTGTAGTCCATCTTTAACATCTTTTAGCTTTTGTTTTGTGACTTTTAAATAACAATTATTAACACCTCAAACAGAGACTCTGGGCCCTGGGCCTGTGCTCAGAAGGCCTGTTCAGTAATCCATGCATGATAGGAACAGTACATGTTACTGTTTCTCAGCATCACTGCACTACCAGACTGTTCTTCTGAACCACACATTAGCTTTTTTGAGAACAAACGTTGCTCCTACAGTTAAACAGAAAATCAGTCACACACTTGAGACTAAATATGAATATTACAAGTGACCCAGTTCTTTTATTCCACTAAACACACACAGGCCATAATGGTTGTTTTAAGGATGTAAATCAATTACTGAGAACAATAATGATACACCAGTTTTTACATTTCAATCTGAGCCAGTCTCCAGCGCAAACGTCACCCCCGAGCATCATGTTAGCTCCTAATATGGTGCCTTCTTATATAACTACCGGCAACAAGCACAAGATGACAGCCCCTAATAAAGGCACAGCACTGCGAGGCTGCATGGATGTGCCCTTACAACAGACTGGCACGACAGCTAAGACTGTTAGTGAAGATCATCCATACAAACGAGAACGAGCGATGAAACCCAGGAGGGCAGCTTTGTTTTTGTGTCTGGTTTAGGTTGTGTCTGTAAAAGGTTTAGATCATTTACAGAGGAGACACTAAACCCTCACAGCACTGAGGTTGTAATTTATTGTCATACACATGCCTTTATCCACCACACCTCATAAGTCATCGTCTGTGAATTCAGTAATTACATCAACACACAGTGGCCAAGTGCAAGAGACAACAACTGGGGGTTGTCAGGTTGTGAATGTCCTCCTAGACATTTCTCTCTGGAGTGCATCTGTACAGTCTTAAATATGGTAAGTAAATTTAAATATGCCGAACGTTTACATGTAATAGAGTATTTCTACTTGTACTTAAGTAAAGGATCTGAATACCTCTTCCACCACTGCTTATGGGACAACAAAGGAAACCAGTTTATAATGAACTCTGTAGCCCATGTCTAATAGTGTTGTACAATCAATGTGATGTGAGCTCACTCAAAGGACTTATTTACAATGTGCAGTTATACGGTTTGAAATAGGAAGAAGTTTTAGAAGCAAACAGTGATGAGAGAAATATGATATTTTTACTCACCAGCCTTAGTTACTAGTAATGTTTTATTCATATAGCATCAAATCACAACAAGAATGAACCCAATGCACTTTACATAACCCAACAGTATATCCAGTAAAAAAGCCAAAATTAACTACCTCACTACAGTATTCAAAGGTTTTTTACATGCTTGCATCAATAGTAAAAATGCAATAATCTCTAGTAATATTCCTCAAACAGGGGCCATTCTTTTACACTATTAGCACTTAAGCATACTTACTATATGAATTACTGTGATGCTTTAAGAGCAATTTGATAATACGTTCTACTTTTACTTCAATATAATTTTGAATGATGGACTTTTGCTTTTAAAAGCTCGAAGCAAAAAACGTGAAACCAAACACTCCTTTGACAAATCCTGTGTTTTAAACCCAACATGTATGGTCTTCCATTTGAGCAACGGCGCCATCTACTGTCTCATAACTGTCACAATGTCTGACTGCTTCAAAACTACAGGAGAAATTGTCAACATTCCTGGAGCGAGTGATTGAAGAGTGTCTGGTATTTTTACTCTTTTAGAAATAACATGTCTGTCAGTCATGTACACTCACATTTAAGAGAAAATCCAGCCACTGCTCCGCAGGTGTTGATGTAAAGTTATTATTTTGCCGTTGTTGTCTAGAGGTAACACCTGTATCTAAACATCTGAGTCAGTTCAGAGTTACAGCAGGTTTCCATTTTGTGTTTTCATCTTGGTAACATTTGAATCACAGATTAGCAATTAATGGGTGCGCTTGATATCCTCAGTAAGGTTTTGGGTGTTCAGAAAACTTATCATGTTTAAAGCATGCCATACAACTGCAAGTGGAGGAATGCCCTCCTGTGAGCCAAACACTGCAGCCTGCCAGAAAGGTCTCTGGAATCTGGGCTCTCATATCAGTGGAAACTTTTTGGTGAAAGGTCAGTGCTGCTGGGGATCTACGGGAGCTGGTCACAGTGCAACAGATGAGCTATTGCTGCTCCCTGTAATCCACTTTCTAAATAAAACAAACAAGTTCCAGAAGAATGAGGTCAAGCCCCGGTGATCACAGCAGAAAGTAAACAAGATGCTCAGGTTGCAAACTGATTATTAAGTCATCGACATGTACATCGAATCAGTAAAGAATATAGATTTGTCACCTTGTGCAAATTCTGTGCTACGACACAATAGCAGTGTTTTGTCTCACTCAGACTATCAGTCATTTAAATGGGTCACCAGACCTGATAAAGTGCAGAGTAGGTGGTAGGGGTTTAATCGAAATAAAAGCCCAGCAGGAACACAGAAACCCAGACATGACTTCAAAAAGACTGGAGTATTTTAAGGTGGCACTCCACTGACGTGAAAAATGAATTTCACTTTAAGAGGTGATTTCATCAGGATCAGATCAGAAATACACTGTAGACATTGTTAACACTGCACTTTTAATGGAATATACACTGACATACAGATCCTGTTATCAACAAACATTATTCCTATGTTCCAATGGCACGTTTGCTAATGCAAGTTTATAAATTTAAAAGGCTCATTGATCATTAGAAAAACCTTTGAGAATGATGTTAGCATTGCAGAAAACTGTTGCACTGATTAAAGAAGCAATAAAACTGGTGATTTTCAGACTAGTTGAGTATCTGGAGCATCAGCAATGGTGGGTTCAGTAACAGAGTGAAAATTGCCAGAGCTGGCCTCTTCTGGAGTTGATGTGTTTCTTCTGAAACTCATCAGTAAATTCTTGTTCTGAGAAATTAGGGCCATTGCACACGAGAAATTGCACAACTGAAAAGAGAAGATTAAGATGGACAAAAGAACACACACTGGACATAGGTAGATTTAGATGCAGACTCAGATATCAAGAATGGTGAAGGCAGTGTGTTGGTCTACGGCTGCTTTGGTGGTGGTAAAGTAGGAGATTTGTTCTGGGTAAAAGGGATGTTGAATAAGGAAGACTATCAAAAATCATGTTTTTGATTGGAGCCAATTTTGCCCTGCAACAGAACAATGACCCAAAAGCACAGCTCCAAACCATGCAAGAATGTTTTTATTCAAATTAATTGCATGCACGTTTTGGAACTTTTGAACAGCAGTGTACCTCTTTCCTTCAACTTATTTAGTAAAAACCGCTGTGTACAGACACCATCCCTAAATGAAAGCAGTAAATGAATGCTCTTTTACGGCATTTACAGCGTCAAATGAGCCTTATTCAGTGTTTCTAAAGTCGGTGAATTCTTCTGGACTTGCTCTAATTCTCTATATTGTTAACATGTCATAAAATAGAAACTAGCCTAAACAGCTCAAGTAAAAATGTATAAATAGTACTTACGTTAAAGTACTACTTATAATTAGGGAAATGCACTAGTATTACTGGATTTTGCTTGTCACCTATATCTATGTGCAGGTTGTGCAAGTGTTCTAGCTATTCAGGTAAAATGCAGCATGCTATCCTCACACTCCCTTGGAACAGTCACCTTGTAGTTGTGGCATGACAGTTTATAATTGTTGCCATTGTTGTTGTCCCAGTAATCAGATCCTTTTACACAGTAGCAGATGGCAAATTCCAACACAGCTCCTGGCTGTAAAATGAAGGGTGGGACTGGGAGGCGAAACCTGAAGATATCTGTATCTGGAGCGTTGCAGTCCCCATGGTACCCACTTGATACCCAGGATGCTCTTGTATCTGTGTGTGTTCTCCAATTGGTAAAAGAGTAGTGAACTGTGACCTCCTTCTCATAAGCTAAATTAAGGACTTGTACAGTTCCTGTTATCCCCTGCTCTGAACACAGGACCTGCTCCAAACACACATTCTGAGTGCAAAGACGCTTCAGGAAGTCCGGCTGAGCTCCCATATTTTCAGGGAAACAGGGCTTGAAGTGAGGGAGGGACAGCTCTGCAGACTTCCCGAAAGCCAGTTCAGAGCTCATCAGCAACCTGAACAGAACATGCTGTGGTATCAGGGGGTGCTCTTGAACTCTGAAGACCTTGACTTCCTCTAACTCCAGACCCAGTGCATCCACAAAGCGTACCTGCAGGCTCCTGAGTTCTTTCTTCCTCTCTGCAATTGAAGAAAGAGACTGAGCTCGTCTTCTCATGATGGTCTTAGTTGGAGGATCAGTGGGCAAGCTGTGCTTAAAATCAGGTTCTGGTACTGGGGGAGGTCTTGGACTAGGAGGGCGGATCTGCACAGGGGCTTTAGGAGGTTGAGGCTTGGGATCATAAATGTCCCGAAGACGGATGGTGTTTTTTTTGGTGGTGGATACGCTACTGCTGGAGCTGCTGATGAACTGAAACTGGGTTCCACATTGCTTTCCAGAACCTCTCTGCTGCCATTTATCACCATTCCCGGCCATGGCCGCACATAAAATCACCTTAAGAAACAAATCAAACAATGCATAACTCTAATCATTTATTTTTTCTTACTATACATGTGCGTATCCTGTTACAATCACCAGTTTCCAGACAAAAGAGCAGTTGCTTGACAATAATGTCAAACACATAAAATCTAAACTAAGGTAAATGTTGCTCCATGCTAAACATGTTCAAGAGAAACCAAACCTTTACACTAGAACCTTCTTGTGTTATGCTGTTGAGCTGGGCTCTTGCACTGACCTTGTTCACTGTCTGGAAGCTGTTAGGAACTCAAATGCAACTACTGGACAGATCCGAGGACACTGCTTCCACCAGGAAATTGTAACACTCTGTGTGAATATAAAACATCTTGCACCACAAATAATGAAGCCACTCACAGCAGATGGTCTGCCTACAAAGGCATCACCAACTGATCACTGACAACTCGATCTGGAGGGTAAACCATAATGTGTGGCTGCCACTCTTTTAGCGCAGCCTTGACACACTGTATAAAATGAGACCTTAACAGGGAGGTGGGAGGTGTAGAGTGAATATTTATAGCGGGTAGTGGTGAACGGCCGTCTCTGTTCTCTGAAGATGCCTTTCTTGCTTCTTCATGGTTACTGACAGAAAACGCCAGCTGTTTACAAGGTTCAGAGGGGGTGAAACCTGCTGTAACACAGGGTATATTACAAGTGTTATGATGTAAGTACTGTTTTACACATGCTTGGAGCACAGCAAGTTACTTTAGCATGGAGCAAAGGGAGTTATTTTAACATCAAGCTGAGTCACTTTAGTTTAAAGTAAGAAAAGATATTCTTAACAAGGTGACATAATGTTACCATAAAGAAAGCTATTCTTAGGATGACACCCGGTAAGTTACTAGTAACATGAAACAAACTGATAAACAAGGACACAAGGTTTCCAGAGAATAGCTGCAAGACCTTAAGTGACGTGGTGAAGAAAGAAGAAACAGTTACATGATAAATCAAACACTATGGTCCTTCAAAAAACACAGAAGCAGAGCATAGAAAATAAATATTCACATTCACATCCCTGTAGGTATAAAACAGGTCCTAATGATAGGAAACCAAAAGCACTGCAGAGACATGACAATCCAACAGTGGTACAGAGTGAGCATGGGGCAAAGACGATGAGAGGTTGTAATGAAGGTCCTCTTCATGACTAACTGAAACTTTGTTTGATTTACATATATAGATTTTCACTTTCAACTTTCCTGTGGAAGAAACTTTGACTGGCTTGGCACAGTTGGTTAAGGCCAACATGAATTACTTTACTGTTTAAGCTCTGCTAATACGATTAAGTGAAAGATAAATGTTTAGCTATATGTGTGTGCAATATTGTATAAATCAAATCAAACTGTATTTTAACAATCCACTTACCTGTGATGTGTCCCTTCTCCAGCGTGTTGGGGCAAAAAGAGTCCCCAGAACAACATGTAAAGTTTGCGGGAGGCACCAAGTGATTGATCAGGAAGGAAGGATGTGTTCCAATGTGAACTTAAGATAATCTATTTATATGTAATATATGAATTAATTTTACATAATGTGACACATTTATGGTGAGTAGTAGAGAGAATGATCTTTGACATGGTCTTAATGAAGCTTCATTTGGGATGGGCACATGACTTTTCTTGTGGTGAAGCGATGCACTGAAACAACGTGCTGTGGTACCTCTGCATTAAAAGGCTGATACTATGTTGAGCAGTCTGCATCAAGCGTATC
This sequence comes from Sandelia bainsii, assembly GCA_032362345.1. Classification (NCBI taxonomy): domain Eukaryota; kingdom Metazoa; phylum Chordata; class Actinopteri; order Anabantiformes; family Anabantidae; genus Sandelia; species Sandelia bainsii. The sequence continues at coordinate 3,641,821 of JAUMHL010000025.1, read as the reverse complement.
ATTACTACTTTTTGCATTACTCTGGGTGGAACAGGAGCCAACGCTGAACATTTGAATTTACTTTGACTCTGTGGATGTCCTCAACACTGTTCTGTTTTTATTGACATATTACACATCCCAACGTCTTTGGAAACAGGTTTGTATGAACTGAAATTTCACAAAAACAATCATAAGTTACATAAGGATAACTGAACAAAATAATAAAACACGCTGCACCTTAGACTGGCAGACTGAAAATATTCTAACTGTAATATTGATGTTACAGTGTATGATGTATGTTGCTCATTAATCTTTTTTATATACAAGTTAAAAGATTTTACACTACAGTACATATTCTGGTACATCACAGTCATCTGGAGAATGGAGAACAAAGGGAGAGCCCAGAAAGAAGAGATGGAAGAAGACTGAGAGGCTGCTAAAATGTCCCAAAAAGGTACGAATCATCAATACACATGTCAAACACATGAGTTTGTGGGGACAGCACTCAGCAGATTGAAACACATGCAGTACTGGGCTCTTCTGATTGGCAGCAGGTTGGTTTCAATGAGCACAGAAAGTTTACCAGCTGTGCAGACCGGACATAAAACTCAACAGCAGTAGCTGTCCTGTCAAGATGGAAGAAGAGAAGCTCCACAGTCCCTCCAGAGAGTCATCCAGAGTGATCTGTCTCCAAATGCTGCCTTCATACCTGCTGGCCGGGCTGGGCATGGGGACGGCTGGCATGTTGCTGGACCAGGTGCAGGTCAGTTACGCACTGGCTGGTGCTGAATCAGGTATTTGTTAGGAAATCTCCTGTTAGATGGTTTCATAAAAGTCATAAAAGTCGAGGAGACAGCTTGTAATTCCAGGAACATGATCAGATAATTATTCCTTGAAGTAAGACTGCCTAAGTCAGATTATCACATCTGTACAACCCTCTGTCTCTCTGACTCCCATGTCTCTCTGAGGTGAAGGGACTGAACTGTGAGCTTTGTGGGTTTGGAGATCACAGTGACCTAGTGAGTCTGCTGAAGTCATCCTGCCCCAAGAAAACAAATAAACAGGCCTTTACAATAGAAATACAGCTAACTGCAGCTAACTGGCTGCCCCCTGCCTTTCCTATGTTAAAATAGCTACAATCTCTATCTAGAAAATCCTCCAGATTACATTTTAACATAGGGAAGACAGGGATGTTTGATATAGTTCATATACATGTACTTCAATAACTGGAATCATAGGAAGCTCAGTGAAAATCAGTGAAGTCGCCCTTTAAGAGCTTAAACATTAAAAGTGATATTATAAATAAAAGTGTCAAAAAAAGGTACCGGTTCTTCTTTATATGTTTGAAACAGTTTATTTATTCAACAGTTTTATTTAATATTAAACACCTTTGGCTCCATTAAAAATAGTTTTTGAATCAGAAGGTAAATTTGTTTCATCTAATCTCAGCACATGCAGAGCTGGTGCAACTGGAACGTGCTGATAGACGTTGAAGCTGCTCCCATAATTGGACAGAATTCAACAGTTTTATTGCAGCAATTACAGAAACTAGTCAGGGCTGCCTCAGGAGTTGAGTGCATAATGATGGACTGTGATGATCTGGGTTTCAGATTCTGTACGTAGGTGTTGAGGCATGACAGTCCACAGTTCCTCAAAATATGAAACATTATCTTGAAAAACTCCTCTAACGCCACGGAAGGGTCTGACTTTTTTCATTTATGTAGACAAACCCCGCAGTTATTAGTCGGTCTCAAGCAGCTGTTGATTCACAGTTCAAATACAGCTTGAAGTCAGAAGGGGGTGCTGCGGAGAGCAGAGCTCCAAGTCCAAGCCATGTTCCAAGGACATTTTTCAGCTGAGTCACTGTCCTCGTGTATGTGTGTGTGTGTGAGGAAATGGTCTTTCTAAGCATTTTGTACAAGCTTATGTTCCTGACATGTATTACATTATGTAACATGAACACAGGAGGAGGAAGAGGCCAAAAAAAAAAAAGAACTAGAACAAAGAGTCACTACTGTTTTTTTCTGTCTTTCTGTTTTAAATAGCAGTTTAGGTGTTTGTAGAGGCTATAGACATAGTTATGAAAAATTGTAAAATGTGTGGCATAAGGACAAAAACAGACAAAAGAGTGACGTAATGAGCTCTGACAAGCTGAAAAAGTCCAGGGGATCACAGTTAGTGGCAGCCTGTGAGTTCTCACCTATCACGGAGGATAAACTGAGTCCTTTCCAGGCAGCACCTGCTGCTGCTCAGAGTGCGTCACCGACTTACAGTCAGGATAACAAAGAGCGGAGAAAGGAGGAGCTATCAAAGAGAGGGAGGACACAACTGCAGCATCCTATGAAGTGATCTGAAAGGAAACCAGGACGAAGAGGAAAAACTGGAGAAAGAAGAGTCCTGACACGGTCCAGTCACCTTGCTTATACGCAGACATCAGCAGCATCATCACCCCTCACACACATACACCACTCTACCACAGAGCTCCGTCACGACTCATCTATACATCTGCAAACAAAGGGAAGCCCCCACAGGAGCATCCCAGTCACCGTTCGTCTTCAGACAAGCCTCCGGCGTCCAGCTTTCCATCACTGACTCTTCACAGCCTTCACAGACATCCCGGCATCCCCCCTGATCAAAATGAGGAAGGGGCTCCAGAGTGGTCAAGCTCACACCGGGCATCAGTACAGTGGTGAGGAGAAAGAGAGGGAGGTGTGGAAGGAGAAGGAGCAGCAGCACAGGAGGGCTGAGAAGAAGCTGCTGGCTTTCTGGAATTCCTTGTCTTACAGGACCTGGACCTTCTTCAGGCCCCGCGAGAGACTGAGCTTTCAGCGCTCTGCCTCAGCCGCCCGGCTGCTGAAGAGCGAGGCATGAGGAGGGAAACTGTGTGTGTGTGTCTGTGTGTGTGTGTGTGTGTGTGTCCTGTCAGCAGCAGAGTGTCAGAAGAGGCCTCACAGACCTGCTGTCAAGAGTGTGTGTGTGTGTGTGTGTTCATATGTGTGTGGATGAAAGCAGCTTCCTCCGCCTATTCCACCATTTGTACCAGCACTTTGTGTTGCTGCCCTGCCAGTGCTGGAGTGACAGGTGAAGGGCAAAGCAAGCTTGTTGAATCCTTCTTTGTCTCAGTCTTTTCGCAAAACGACTTTAAGAATAACTGTTTTCAGCAATGAACCATCACCTCTGAGCCTGAAGTGATGTGAAGACAACCTGGGAACAACTTAAAAAGCTCTTATTCTTCTCTGCTTGGTTTGTTTTCCTTCAGTCGAAATGGATAATTACTGCTCGAATTAGTCGGACTCATTCAAGACAAAGTCTGGGAGCAGATATTGCGACACAGAAAAAAGCTGTTTCTCCCTACCAACACTTTCCAGGTGGGAATGGGTTAACAAGGATCAGCTATGGTGGTGACCCATCTGGCTCTGGAGCTACGTTTCCAGGGTAAGAAGCTGAGGGGCTTCACATGCAAACTGACCCGCTTGGCCCACGGCTTCCTGCCAGAGAGCTCATGGATCATCGCTTTCCAGGTGCTGCTGCCGTACCTGGTGTCCGGCCTGGGCATGGTGGCAGCTGGGATGGTCATGGATATAGTGCAAGTATGGAAAAAGTACACCAAAGTGTGTCTGTGCTTTACATGAGACTGCATGATGCTGTTCATAGAGTTCTCCATCACAGTCTATTGGTGTTTGCACTAAGACTAGATGCTCGACAGGTGTATTTGGTTGCAAACGTGTTTAGAAGCTGTGTTTGAGGAATTTTCGCAATTACCAATGTATCCTTGAGGTAGAGCAGTTGTGAGCTGCTAAGGCCAATGTAATGAGTCTGTAGTAGGAAATGCAAAACAAATGACAAAAATTCACTTTAGAAAAACATAATTTTTATTTATTGAGGGAAACCTTAGCAAAATAGCAAATCACTATATTTTAAAGACAATTTCCAAGCTATGTTAGAAATGGCTAGAAACTGTAATACAAATGAATTACATATGGGCTGGTACTATAGTGTAATTTGTAATCTACAACAGTTACATAAAAATAAATGCAGACACTTAATTTTTTTTTTTTTAAGGTTTCATTGGAAAAAATAAACCATGCCTCAAATTTAAAAAAAAATCTCCCATGAAAAAAAAAACTTGCCTGATTAAAAATGGCACATTGTTTTTGTAAATGGGCCGCTGTTTTTACATTAAGGCCATCTGAAAAATTAAACCTATGGTTCAGATTGAACAGCATGCAAGCTAATGTGGCTAATGCTAGCAGATGACATCATCACCTAAAGATAAATGTGTAGGGGCAGTTTATCTCTGCCATCCTTATAGCATTACATGTTTTTCTCCATATTGCAGCAGGAGGTAACAGCTCCCAGTTTGTGAAAATTTCAATAAATATATGACCATGAACATAACTATGAGTTATATATAACTATAATAGATAAGTTTAAAAGGATTCAAAGGGTTTATTGTCATGTGCACAGTAAAGAAACACGCTTCCCTGTACAATGAAAGTCTTTCTTTGCTGTCCACACCATATGCCACATATGCCACATAAAATGTCTTTTAACAACAAAATGTGACAAAGCTATTAATTAACACAGTGAAATTGATTGTTGTCACTGTTGCAGGCTGAGAAATCATAAGGTGGAAGAAACAGCACTCTCTTATCATTTGTAGTAAATGAAAATACAGTGCTTTAATATTAAAGGCATATTTTTATGGGTTTTTATTTTTCATGCAAACTTTTTTTTTATCAATGTCTGCAATTAATTTCATAATGGACACAAACCATTTTGATGTAGCACCTAAGGGCCACCATAGTAACTGATATTGCACCTGTACAGACAAACACAGCACACAGTGTGTGCAGTGTGTGGCAGGTGGATATTAGTGTTGCCTTTCCCCAGTAACATTACTGCCCAAGTTCACATTTTAAAAGTCATAACTTCAGTTAATCTGTTTCATCAAGACTGTCTCAGTGTGGTATGATCAAATATGTTTGACAACCTTTTTGCATAGTAGCTTCACTGTGATGTATCTGAACAGTGAGCTATTATTAACACAAGATCGCTGTGGGGTGTTTCAGCACTGGGAGGTGTTCAAGGAGATCTCAGAGGTGTTTATCTTGGTGCCGGCCCTGGTGGGACTGAAGGGAAATCTGGAAATGACGTTGGCATCCAGACTGTCAACAGCAGTGAGTGGATATGCACTCACGCACACGTATATGTATGCAGGTCGAGATTCAAACCAATATTTTCTATGTAAATAGCTGTAAATATATTAATATTGAATTCATTATTAGTTCCTTTTCAGTAGGAAGTTTGGCAGTGTCCACACATTTGGCACCATCTTACAAGACAAGCTCGGTAATTATGTGCATAGGTAGCAGGTATTAGCACGTCCCGTGTACTCTTAGGTCTGCAACGCATCCATGTTTTGTGTTTTGATTTTGCCACAACATCATAATCTGATAGTAAAAATTAATTACCACAGTGTCTGGTTTTCACTCAGCAAAGATCTGAGTGTTAATTACTGATTAGCCACACACACGGATGACAAATCAGAACACTGATTTGCAGAAGCAATTAGACTGAAACATTACTCGACTGCTAATGGGATTCAATTAAACTGATGTTCTGAACAACTCTGAAGCCATTGTTAACACGCTATGACAGAGAAATGTGATTCCATAAATCTGTTTGTGCCCACAGGCAAACACCGGGCAGCTGGATGAGGCTCAGCAGCGGTGGAGGATGGTACTCTGTAATCTGGCTCTCATTCAGGTGACACACTGCTCCACTGCACACTGTCTGGCCTTTTAATAACACAATCTATCACTTCTGTCTCCATCTCCTGACTTCAAGACATTTCAGTTTAGCTCAAGAAGCTACACTGAGCTCATTCCTCCATTGCTTGTTATACATCCAGCAGTGTAAATGCAGTGATTCAGACGTTTCACCTCTAATTGAATAACAGTTATGATAAGTGGAATTACATATTCTACAAACTCTACTACAAAAAATACTAATGGTAACAGTTTATGGTAAGAGTACATGAATTATCATGAATTCATGCATGTAATACCATATGAAGTAACAGTAACGTATGCATGTGTCAATGCAAGAACAATTAATTAATTCATGCTACAACTAAAGTATTTGAATCATCATGTCTTCTGTGTTATTAATGATGTTCATGTCTCAAATGTCTGTAATTAAGTAGTAGTTTTAATTAATGGTTGTTTTTTTTCTTGTATTAACACATGCATGAGATTGATGCTGTTGTAAATGCTCACCAGGCTGGAAAGGTTTACAAAAGAGTTTCTAAAGACTTTGGACTCTACCAGTTGACTGTCGGGAAGATCAAATCTCATTTGACTAAAATATGGACTAGAAAAGTGTTATAGCCACACTTTATTTCTTATCATCCACATTTTAATATTGTCCTCTAACTCTTTCTCATCTCTGAGGCAGACAGACATACAGATGTAGGTAAACAGATACTGATAAATACTGTAGATAGAGACATCTGTTAAATGTTAAATAAATGCCCCTGTGCACCAGGTCCAAGCCACAGTTGTGGGCTTCCTGGCAGCGGTTGCAGCAGTGGGTCTTGGAGGACTGACCAAGGGGAGAGTGGATGTCATCCAGGCTGCTGTCCTGTGTGTCAGCAGCATTAGCACTGCCTTCATTGCTGCGCTGTCTCTAGGTCAGACAAAGGCACAAACTGCAGCACAGAAATAAATGGTTGAGAATACAGAGCGAACACTAGATCTATGCCAAGGCCTCATCTTTGTGCATTCATCAGGTCTGGTGATGGTTGCAGTGATCATTGGCTCTAGGAAAGCGGGCATCAACCCTGATAACGTGGCCACGCCCATTGCCGCCAGCCTCGGAGACCTCATCACTCTGTCTTTGCTCGCCGGGGTCAGCAGCTTCTTCTTCCGTTACAGAGGTCAGAAGTCACACAGTTCATCAGGAAAACACCATAACTCTCTTTCAGGGAACAGGGAATTGATTGTGCAGCCCTGTGACATCATGTAACAACATCAGACGTTCAAAACAGGTGAAATTAAAGGAAACTAAGTGCAACAAATGATGAAAATTCTCACCACTGCTTGGCAGAATTGTGGCAATTGAGGAGTATTTCAGCCAGAAGAGGGCGCCAAAGTCCATAATTCTGCGATGGATGTCTAAGGCAGATTTAAAGCCTTCCTGAGCTGTTTCATCATTTAATCTCTCATATGTAGTATTTGTTGTATTCTTAAAAAACACAATAAAATAAATTACTATTTCTATTCAAACACAAATTTCTTTAATATATGAAGAGTAGATTCAACAATTTTGACAGATGTATCCTGTGCTATGTTTCTCTCCAGATATGTGGTACCTGCCTCCTATGGTGTGTGGCTTCTTTGTGCTCCTTATCCCAGCGTGGGTTGTTATTGCCCGCCACTCTCCACCAATCAGAGAAGTCCTAAAGTCGGGATGGCAACCAGTGATTTTGGCCATGACTATCAGCAGGTGAGCCAAAACAGGGGACACTTTTTCCATCCATAAGTTGCAAAGACGTCAATTTTTTACTTTGATCACAATCAGCAAATTTTAGGAATTGAATAGCTACAATATCGTACCAAGCATCCCACTCTGACTCATGCACAGTACGGTGTCTTCTTCCCAGTATTGGTGGTCTGATTTTGGATAAGACAGTGAGTAATCCAGACTTTGAGGGTATGGCAGTGTTCACTCCAGTTATCAATGGTGAGTAGAAAATAAACACACAAAAATCCCCATCAGACTTACTGGTTACACGTAACCTTAACCAGCACTTGGTCGCCACTACATCCATCCATCTAGCCATAATATTAATAAATGATTGCACAGTAGCTGGCTTTAAAAAGGTTTATCAATGTGTTAAAAACTCATAAAGACACAACGGTTGATTCTTAACCTGGTAAATAATAGTGAAAAAAATGTTATTTCTTAACTCAAAGTCCACTTACTAGAATTGTCCCGGACCCTTTCAGCTGCATCTCATGGCCTTCATCACTGACTTTACTTTTTAGATCAGAAATGAGCTTATTGAACCGTCACTGAAGCTGGTTCTCTATGACTCCGGCTGTATGTTTGGACTCACTGTGATGCTGCAGAATGAAGAAGAAACTGTGCAGCTGAAATAATTAATGGCATTTCTTCCACAAGCTTAAGCAAAGAAATGAACACTGACATGTTTTTCTGAGCTGGGATGTGGGGTTATGGTGTTATGGTGTAACAGTCTTAAGCCTGAAAGAATGACATTTATGCTTCATAATTAACTTCATTATTATCAATTAAAAAAAGCCCCATTAACTAAAGTCATGTGAAAATTGTTGGAGCATGCAGACGCCCAGCAGCTAATCCCATTATTTATAAATCCTGGTGTCTCCACATCCTGACAGAGAAGCAGCAACAGCACTAAAGCCGGAGCTCGGCTTTTAAAGGGCTCCAGAGTTAAAGTGTTAATAAATCATGAGGAATTAAAGTGCACTCTCTCCCCTCCCTGTCAAAGGATCCCCAGAGTGGTGTATAGGGCCTGATCTTCATTGACTGAAATTTGTCGCCCACAAAGTGGCATACTAAGTAGTGAGCAATAACAATGGCCTCTACATAAACCTCAAGCCTGATCAGAATGCCAACTATGCATTCACTCGCTCGCATTTCCGCAGCATCTCTGCCAGCCTCAGTGCTACCAAAGACTCCTGCATGTATTGCCATCCCAGTACAGGAAGAGCATTTGCATTCCAATTCAGCGCTCACTCTTCCTGCCCCGTCGACCAGAAACACTCCTCCAGTTTTGTCCAAGTGATACATGTGCTTCATAGCTCGGGCAGCCACGATGTTTTGTTCTGCTGCTAATGAAATAAACCTGAGGGGGAGCAATATTACGAATATGGCATAACATCCAGATTGCCAGACATTCAGAGAAAAAACGTCCTCTTGGACGCTGTGTTAGGAATAACTGCTGAATAGCTTTCAAGCTAATTACTGTTTGGACAGTGAACCATTTTTCCAAGTTTGTTGACTCTCATATTCTACAATGACTGCTCAGCCTTTTTGTCCAGTAAAATGCTTTCTGTTTGTAACAACAAAATCACTCTGCTGTTTTCAATCACATCTTGAAATGCAGTTCTATTTTTACCATCTTATTCCTTACTTTGATTAAATGTTTACTATGCCACACTGTGGTAAAACCAGTCCTTCCCCTATGTCCGTGCAGGTGCAGGGGGAAATCTCGTGGCCATCCAGGCCAGCAGGATGTCCACCTACCTCCACTACTGGAGTGTACCTGGAGCTCTTCCATTCAAAATGAGGCTAAACTGTCCTGGACCCTGTGCTACGTTCTGCTCCTCAGGTCAGATGCAGAAAAAAATTACATAATTTAAAGGTGCAGTAGCAAGGATGTAGTCCCTTTATTCCATATTTTTATGAATGAAACAATCAAAATACTACATGTATATGTGGGAGCTTACAGTAATTTTAATTGTTTTACAAATGAGGTCCAAAAGAAGCAAAGTAGCTAAGTTAGAGAGAAAATTTTGAAAGCAGTGCCAGGAGAGAAAATGTTTCTTTTGTCGGAAGTAAGTGCCAGATAAAGAATAATAGAGTTTTTATGCAGAGAAAAGTAGTTTGTCCCACCACTTTGGGACCAAAGCTTGGGGTCTTGGGGTGTCAGCTTTACTTGGGTTGACTGCACGAGTAGTAGTAGTAGTAGTAGGCAAATCTTCATGTCTGCTTGAAGATGGAGGAGATGTGGTTAGTAAAGCTTATTTGGTCATTGGTGATGACTGCCTTATTTCTGGCTGAGTTTGATGCTGATGCTGTGACCAGAACATCTGAAATGTGTGATGAGACAGTGAAGTCATCCAGTGGAAACTTGACGTTGGTATAACATTGACCTGAAAAGCTGTATGAAAAACCCAGCCCGTGCTCATTCCCAGGGTGTCAGATAATGGCGCTTTTCCATGTCCTTTGGTGTCTCATACCGACGCTAAAGGAGCTCCTTTGCAGCACTATGTAGGCATGATGTCGGGTGCCACCATCATTCCAATGGCATCAAATAGCGACGCTATAGGCCCGTATGAGATGCCAAAGGACTTATAACGTATTGAATCACAAAGTTGGTGGCTCTTGAAAAACCCACTAATAGTAATCAGCAAATTCCTTACTACAGTTGGTCAGACCTTCACTTCTCTCCACTTCCAAGTTGTCTAGCTATCCCATTAAAACAAGTCTTGTTAGTACCATAAAGAAGCAAAGTTTAAGGGAAATGTAAATTTAACAATTTAATAATTCCACTACCTCTACCATAGTCTGTCCTTCAACAAGTGGATTGTATTTACTGCATTCTTCATTAAAATGCCACATTTGACCTAAACAGAAACCAACATAAACCTACAATGCTTCCAGGAACCATAAGAACATGTTGTCAGATGTTATCTGAAACTGAACACACTATAACACACATTTTGTTATGACACATTCTGTGTTTATCCAGATGTGAATTCCAAATCAGCCAGAGTCCTGGTCATCCTTGTAATCCCAGGTCACCTCGTCTTCCTGTACACCATCCACCTCCTGCAGGGAGGACACACTGCCATGACGCCCATCTTCATCACCTGCTACCTGTGTGCTGCTCTGCTTCAGGTCAAAACTTAACAGTTTTCTTTAAGTTTGAGTTTTTTCCTCCCTCATTTGAGATACTCATTTAAGACATAACCAACCATCATCATTGTCCAGGTGGTGATTTTGCTCTACCTGGCCGACCTGATGGTGCGCTGGCTGTGGCAAAGGGGACTGGACCCTGACAACTTCTCCATCCCCTACCTCACAGCTCTGGGCGACCTGCTTGGGACTGGCTTCTTGGCTCTCAGCTTCAGTTTGATTCTGTTGGTCAGTTCAATTCAGAATGGAGTTTGATACAGACACGTGGTCCTGTGCACTCTGAATGTATTGTTTTCTATATGCAAATGGCTGAAAGACACTGGAAAACTCAGTGAATTTTAGAAGGAAGCAGAGGATAAAAAATTCTGTATTTTTTATCAGATATATATGGTGTTACATTTGTGTCTCAATACTCAGTACAATCTACAATCAAAAGTGTTTATCCTCGGGTTTTCTGAATTTGCGTAATGTACATAGATGAGAGGAAAAAAATAAGTAAAAAATAAGAAAAAGTACTCACACAGTTTCATAAAATAATGGATACCACATTAAAATGCCTCATATCTCTCATATTTAATTTGATTACAATCCAATAACATTACTAATTGGAGCTCCAACTGCATTTCTAAACTTTTTGCACACGCACAGCATAACATGGAGGCAAACCAGGAAACTAGAAAACATTTTTGGCTCGTGGCAGATGAGTAGTTCTCATTGAGGAGACTGGGTGCCATGTTTATGTCCAGTGTGCAGTTCCTTAAACAAATCCAGGCCCTAAATAGTGTTAAAAACTCACTTGAGTGCTGTGTGCCAAATTTTGTTAAGTTTGCACAGGTGGTGAATTAAGTTTTCCACTTTAGAATTACCATAATTGTGTGTATTCACTGTTGAGACCAGCACTATTAGAAACATGGTTCTATTATAGAAACTACAGCTTCCTGTTTCCTCCACTGGCCTTGACCGCCCCATTCCCACTGCAGATAGACTGTCTATAAAATGTCTGAGGGTTTGAGAGCACAGAGAGAGGGGAATTACAGAGCGAATGAGTAAAAGTGAGTGAATGGTTATTACTGTGCACTTACTGTGGACAATGACATTTACTGAGCACAGATTTTCTAAAATTAAATAATGACTGAATGATTAAAATCCTTGCTAAAAAAACCTTTGTCTGCTTTTGCCCGTGACTGAGGCACAAAAGTAACACCACACTGTAGGTGGCTACAAGTATCGGCAACCTGACTCAAAACAGAGCAGGACGAGGAAAAGTCTTGACTCATTTTGCACTTTGGTCTCCATATTTGCCAGCTCAGTGGTCAATAGTTGCACACTGGCCCTTTATATCAATACCCCACCCAGCTTGACTGTGTAGAAACAACATCTATCTACTGTAAAGCCGTAAAGTGAGAATACTCTAGAACCACCTATTGTCAGCTCTTAAATGTTAGATGGCAGATGATTGTTTTTAAGGCAATAATTGTCTAGAACTATGTGTAAATGTGTATTAATATTTGAATCAGATGCTGCTCTGTCAGAACGAATGTTAGATTTTTTTGTGCTTATTTTACGTAGACTTGTGCCTTTAAGCCATGATAAGCCTTCAGTTCTCTGACATGTTACCAAATTTCTACTGGATAAAATTTTACTTTTTGTGCAGCACAGCGCCACTGGATTTAACTGGTTGCATTAAATGTCTCTATGTTAGTAAGTGTTCCAGGTATTGACAATACAGATTCTTCTTCTTTTTCTTTGTGGCGTTTTTGTGTACAATAATAGAGTGTGCATGTTTCTGTAATGACACCTTTCAGTTCTTTGATATGCACTTTTAGAAAGTTGTTTGTCTTTACTGTAGATGGTAATAATTGTATTTTCACACTGGACTCTGACATCTCTTTAGACTTGTCATAAGTCATGATTACTATATTCTGCCCTGTAGTACCGTTGTTCCAGTCCATGGACAAGTGGTTCATGCCCTGGTTGGGACGTGGTTTTAAACCTAAAATGTCCATCAGGATTAATAAAGTATATATGTGTCTATACAAGAATGTGTCAAGTATCAGGATTGCTGCATTCAAACTCTCTAAACATGAATCCAACAATTTAAAGCAAAACAAATTCTTGCTGAAATGCATTTATTTGAAAATTGTGAGAGAAACTATTTCTATTTTGGTTTGTCTGACTTTGCAGAGTCACAAAATAACAATAAATAAAGACATTACAGACATAGTTACACAAAAACTCCCTACAGTAAAACACAAAAGAAACAGTCACAGTTACAAAATATGTCATTGTCTGCTGGGGGTCAAAATAAGGCCCGCGAGTAAAGGCACGTCCATTTGGAGACATTCACTGTTTAACTTTCATCATGCTCCTCCTTAATGTAGCGACTGAGTCTGTTTGCAAATTCAAACAGCAGACAATAACTGAAATAGAAATAAACTAGGCGTTTCACACATTCCGAGGCAGTGACCGACATTCACTGGATCACTGTTTACAGTAAAATATCATTTGCCATCATTAGGCAGAATCTTTCACCCTGTGATTGAAGGTGCTCTCCTACTCGTGCGCCCCTCTGTGGGCACACACATTCTTCAGCTTGATGCTCTGTCTTCGGGATACATTTTCGCTTATACATCCATCGCTTTTATGTTGCTTTTATCTTTTAAAACAATACTCGCTGTGTCTTTAGTAAAGCCCACAGTGATAGAAACATCTAAAAAACAAACTTTTCCAGGCTCCTTAAGTTCAAGTGGAGTCTGTGGATGAGTGACGTCCCAGCCTTATGTGAACTTGAGGTAGGCTGGTATAGAGTAGTTAAAAAGCAGAAAGTCCATACGATAGAGGTTGTACAGCTTCTTCTGGTAAAAAGGGCTTATGTTGTGGAAGAACTGTGCCGCCATGTCTCCTGTAGTCCTCGTGCTTTTGGACGAGGTGGGGAAGCTGACCTGGTCCTCCACCCCAGCTAGTTGCAGCACGTAGCGGGAGTCCTGCTCCAGAGTCTCGTATTTCCCCACCACATCATAGTGGATGAGGCAGGGGTGGCACAGCGAGTGAACCCGCTCCCAGTGCTCGTTAAATGGCTCTTCTCGCTGGGTGGCCGGGTCCACAAGGTAATACACAAACTCCTCGAATGACACATCGTTGCCTCTCTCCAGAGCTTCCGGCTGTGGGTCCGGCCTGTGCCGCCGAACTATCTTTGTGCCGTATCGTTTATGGAACGCTGTGTTGTAGCTACGCGTGAATTTGTTGCGGTACGCGGACACCAGCCGCTCGAAGGGCTCACGTACGAAGACGAACTTTAGGTAGGAGCGCAGGCGCTGGTTAATCTGGGAGGTGGAGTACTCTGACAGAGTGCGGAGGTTTCCTGGGACGTGGGCCTCATTGGCTGGGATTGCCAGTGGATCGCGGAGAGACCCAGCGGCACCCGTGAGAACCATGAGCACCCGCTTCCAGTTTGTGCAGGCCACTTTAGGCACATAGCAGTACAGCAAGCCGTGTTGGTCGTCCACGATCACGTGTTTCAGGTCCTCAGGAATGAGGACTCTGCGTTTGCGGGTGTAGGAGCGGCAGGTTTCTTCTAACAACTCCCGTCGACCCTGATGGATCGCCTGCACTGCTGATTCAACCTACACGGAGATGGAAAAGATGAATTAGCCAAGAAGTGTATATTTGCAATATAACCTGAACCACTAGGTCACATTTAAAGGTTCATTTCAGCCATTATTCATATGGATCACAATAACATTGTTCTGTTCAGATGGATTGCTGAGTTCTGGTAAACTGCGACAACTGCAACTGTGGTTTAATGTGGCTTCACTTCTGAGAGGAGCTGATGTGTCGTTCATCTTTAGCACTACTGATATTAACATGAAATAAAACAGAAACGTGCAGTTTCGCATTTTAAAGCTGTTTTGATCACAGAAACTACATCTGTTTCCAGGTAATTACTATAGCACTGTTTTGTTTCCACATTATTATCCACGTGTTTTTGGCCTCCTATTACTGAAAAGTATCCTTTGCTTATTCCAAGCTATTACCTGGTTATGACTTTAGTAACTACTAAACTAAGCTAAAATATTACTTTATTAATCTCTTAACTTACTGTGAGGAATCTTGGAGTTATCTTTGACCAGGATATCTCCTTTACCTCCTACATAAAAGAAATATCTAGAACGT
>JAUMHL010000025.1:3603923-3614068 GCA_032362345.1 Sandelia bainsii | reverse complement strand
CAAACTGTACAACTCCTCTCCTTTATGTAAAGGGGAGGGGGGAGGACAACTATCATAATCATATTTATAATCAGATATCCCACTACATTACACCCAGGACTGATAATGACCGGAGATGACCTATTTTTTGACTCCATCCATCCATTTTCTTAACAGCTTGTCCTCATAAGGGTCACGGGGGGTGCTGGAGCCTATCCCAGCTGTCATCGGGCGAGAGGCGGGATTTTTTGACTCATTTTTATTATTTTTATTACCTATTTTTGTTCTGTAAATTGAGTATTTAGTATTCGTGTTGGTGTCAATCTTTTCTGGTTATGGTTCTTTCTTTCTTTCTGTTTGAACTGAGCGCTGCTGTAACATGCCAAAATAATTTCCCTCCGGGATTAATAAGGTTTTTTGCATCTTGAATCTTGAAAAATTTTAAAGAATCATCAAAATCATTACGGTACACCCCACTCTGGGAATCACAAATATAATCCTCTGGGGATATTGATGATCTGCATCAAATATCAAGGCAATCCATCTAATATTTGTTACAGTATTTCAGTCTGAACCAAACCAGTGGACTGACTGATAGCGTGGCTACCACATGGCATTCTGTTTTTCAGTAAAACAATTTCCTTCTGAGGAGAGGTGGTCTTATTGAGCAATATCAGCAGTTAAAGAACAATCTTGGAAATCAAATCACCAGAGGATATTAGCTCTGAAAGCAGATGGTCTTAATAAAATTGCAAGAAAAAAAACATACTTTCTGAGTATTCAGCTCCTGCAGCTCCATGTCATGAATATAGAGCCAGCTGGATGAAAACAGGTTGGAACAGCGGGGCCACAATAACATGTCATCAGATAGTCCTGGATGGCCGAGGATCTGACAGCACTTAGGAGGCAGAACTGATTTCAAACAGAACTGGCGTATCATATGAATATTAGGTAACATACCAGGTAGGTAACATGTTCTTTTGTGATTGTTTTCTTCAGTTTTTAATAATTGGATACTGTCACATCCACAAGTCCGTGAGGTTTTTAGGGGCAGGCGCTGGCAACAGGCCGACTCTTTCCACCATCAAGTCTTCCACTGCCGTGTTCCAAAGATGTACAAAGAAGCCCTGAAGCTAATTTATTTAGTGCGCAACAGGTCCTCCACTGAAGACGGATCACTTAACAGTTCATTTTTATGGCTCTCATGGTCACCATTCAAGCCCAGACAAGGCAGGTATGAGGTGGGGATACATCTCCAGTACATTTATAGTGACAGTTGCCCCAAGGCACACATGATAGTCTTAGGTTCAGGTTGTAAATTAAAAGCTAGAACGAGCTCCCTGATAACTGTCAACTCACATCTGTGTCTGTGGTGACATCTGAGTTAGTCCTCCTGGGTTTTGGACAGGTGAAGATTCTGACAATACTATAAAAACAGAAAACACCACATTCCTTACCACCGCTGAGTCACAGCTGCTTCTTCCTCCTGACTACCGTCCGTCTGGGTAAACTTTATGGAGAAACCCCAGCTGTGCATGCGGTAAAGACAGCACACTTTGCAAGGAATATACATTGTAAATTAGATTGTTTTTGTCTGGAACAGATTCAAGAAAATCTGCCACAGCTGAGACAATTTGGCATTTCTTAAAGCCCAGATTTATGTTTTCATCAAGATGGGTTGTCTTAATGCAAGATAATGTATGAGACACACGGATCTGGCCTGGACATAAGTGAAATGATGTCAGCCCAGTCCTGACTGGTTAAAATGGTCACTTTCAGCATCTGGTTTTCCATTTCCATCCTCCGTGACAGTGCAGAATACACGACACATACAGTAAACCCACTCTGCGTCTATATAATTATCCTAAATTTAAAACAGCGCTGTGAATCCTGTCTACCAAAGCGTACAGCTCCAAAACAAGAAAATTTTACACTGTGTAACTCTGACTTGGCGATGCGTTCTCCTTTGTCATGTGGCTGCACTCTTGCAGCTTTATCTAGACTTTGAACAAATAATATGACCTTTACCCCAGATAAAGCAGGAGAAGGGAGAAGGTGTTCTAAATGCTAATAGGACAGACGGCCTGCATATCTGAAACCAATTTAAATCCATTTAAAGATGAAATCCAGCTTTAGTCCCACATACATTTAAGCTACATGACACCAAAACCCCATAAGCTGCCTCTTTAAATTGTCCTTGGTGTACAACCTCCTCATCCATGTTTGTTATTGTTGCTTTGTGCCAAAGTGCTGGGGTTCTCAAGGAGGAGATTCTGGTGTCAGCCAGAGGCCATCTGGCCCTAATTTGGCCCTTAGTGGATACACCATAAATCCTCCATGTATACACTAAGTACACAGTAAAGTATGTGAGCAATGATGCCATTCATCTTAACATATGCTTTGGTTAAAAGCAAGTGAAACACTAATCTTTTTTAGCGCCCAGATATTACAGCATTTTAGACAAACGTTTGAAATTATAGTTATTATTCTTATTATTAGTTTTTGCTTGCAGAGGCAAAAATAAATCCACCAGATCCTTTTACATAGACGTCAACTGAAGTGAGCTTTAACATGAGAATTTGTTCCACCGACAAACTGCAAATCATCTTGACAGTGCCGACCTTTGAAGAACAAGTTCAAAATGGAAGAAACTATAGTTAGAAAGTTAGCCTCTGCTAGAATATGAACTGCTCCATGATAGAGAGAGAGAGCAATAGTACACTCCCGACACTTTTCTACTTTAGACACTTAGACACAACCTGGAAATAAACTGTTGTCCCAAGTTCTGCTTTTTCTGCCACGGTCGTCCACCCACTTTGCAAAAAAGTTATGGGAGCACTTGATGTGGTACTGAATAATATTCAATGCAGGGAGATTAGATGGGTCCTCAAAGAGCTGTTGACCATAGCTTGTTAAGCAGCAGTCTCATGTGACTGGTCAAACAGACTCCAACAAACCTGGCAACATAATGGTCACTGGTTAGGTTACAGAATGCTGCGACCTTCAGCAACCTTATTTATTGAGGAGACGTTCAGGTGAGACACAGTTTGACTTTTGTCGCATGGAAAGCACAGGTGTAACTAACCCGAATGATGGTTCTGCTGATGCGCAATGAGCCTACGCCCCCAGCATCAAGTTTAATATGACAACAATGAGCTGTGATCTCAATCACATGTCCTCACAGGGTTGTAACTTTCAGAGTTTCTCCACAACAACTGGGAAAGAAAGGGATGTACCGACTGTATGTATAGAACACAGGCTGATGTAAATGAAACACGACTGAAACACTCGTGGAATGCATCGAGCATGACAGACTGATGAACAGTGTGCAACTATGCAAGGGATTCAAGGTTTTCTCTATAACCTCGAGTGCTTCCAGCGGCCCCAGAAATGTTACTTTAGTGGTGTTACAGCACATTTCAAGCACAAGTATGATCGTAAGGAATTCATGCACAACTGACTGAGCTCTCTCTCTTCTTCACAGTATGGGCTGTATGAGCTTTTTTCTCTCTTTTTTTTGATGGTGGGGTAGGGTGGAAACGGTATAGCCAGGCATGTCTAAATGAGCTCATTGTATGAGGCAGAGAGAGGGACCTGGAAGAGGTGGAAACAGATCTCGGCGAGGGCCAGCCCCGCTCCACCAGCCAGCTGCAGCTTCTCCCAGCCTTCCTCCACGTAGCGGAAGAAAACGCCGCACTAATGAAACAGTTTCCCGGCATACGTCTGTGGATTTTCCGGGGGGATATAAAGAGACACGATTGGAGAGGAGAGGAGCACAATGGTAGAAAGGGAGGACACAAAGTGGAAGGACACATAATGAAATACCACACGCAGAGACACAGGAATCCTCCTGATTGTGTTGTGAATAGTGTGATCCCTTTACACATGCACCTAACAGTTTTTTCATTGTGGACATGTTACACAGTATAAGCAGTACATGACAAGAGTGGGGTGGATTAAAGACACGTGGACACAGCCTGAGCAAACCTTCTGTACACAGAATGGGACCAGCTGGTCTGCTGCACAGTCAGCATCACAGACATCACATATTATTTAGTTTCCTTGTAAACGTCTTTTAAAACGAATGCACGTCTCTGATGAAGAAAACATGAGACTTTAATGGTTTTTAAACTGCATGAAACTGTCACTTTAGCTGGGATATGTCTAGTGCCTTTATGTTTCTACATACACTTACAAGTCAATTCTTCCTTTTTGTTGCCGATAGAAAGAAAAAACATAAACTTAAAGACTTCGATTTTTTTGGAGACCGCTGTTAATACACTGATGGAAATAACTCTAATATTTGATGTACTTTAATGAATTTTGGTTCAGACTTCGTCTTCTTTGCTGCTACTGAGGCACTCAGTTTTCTTTCTTTTAATTTAGATTTTTTTTTCTCTATTGAAATAAAAATCTGCTCACCTGGCTTCAGATTGCTGTTAAAGTACAAAATGACCATAACGAAACATCCGAGACTTAAGGCAAACACCATTCGAATGACTTTAGGTTTCCTCATCCTGAGTCTCTGGAAGCGAGCGAGAAGCCGAACAGATCCCCGCCGGGGTTCATGCGAAGAAAAAAGGAGGCTGTGTTGTGGCTACTTTATGACGGATAACAGCATTAGTCCGGCTCGCTGACCTTTGCTGTTTCTTATCTTCCTGCACATCCTTGCATGTCCAGTCTGGAAGTCGTTCCGGCAAAGAAGAAGAAAAAGGAGAAGGAGAAGGAGAAAGGAAGCGAAACAAACGAGCCCGGGCTGCAGGACTCTACCTTATCGTCACCGTAACCGTAAAGCTGCTGTGGAGAAAGTGGAGCATTACTGAGCGTAGTCCGAGCAGAGGCCGCTGCTCTGTTTGTGTAAGGGGGGATTTATGTGCCCCAACAGCGGATTTCTAAGCGTTTGGTTTACTCTTTTTAACCCCTTTCTCCCCAAACACAGCGGGCCGGGCACACAGCGCCTCAACTAACGGTGGTGTAGCTGGACGCCATTTCTAACATTTCCGGTTACACTTTTCAAAATAAAACTCCCACGCATCAGGATTTGGTTAATTTAATACCTGCCACTCTCACTGTCAGCGTAGAACTGGAGTAATACAACAATTTAATATGATTTCTTTAAATATAGTATTATTTGCCAGAGAACATCCAGCACAGAGAACAATGAAGTTGACTTGGTGGCAGTAAACCTGGTCTACTTTAAGAATAACTGGAACCAAACCTGGAATTAATAAACAAGTCGTGTAAAACAAAGTTTCAGATTTGTGAAACTTTTATTTTATGTGTGAAAACAGAAAATGGACAATTTGACTGTTTTTATCCTCCGTTCTGACCACATCAGGCCAGTGACATCAGGTCACTTAACCTAAGAATCAGAAGCTGCAAATCAAAGTCCAAATCAAGCATTCTCCACACCAGCTTGTATGGAGTACAACCAAAATATTGGAATAATGATCTAAATGAAACAATTAAAGGTCATTTAATAATATTTTAATAATTATTTAGCAGACATAGGGAGGAAATAATCAAATTTATTTTCAGTAAAATAACAATAAACTTTTAGTAAATTGTTTTAGAAAAAGAACCTAAACATTCAAGATCTAAGATTCAAAAAACTTTATGAAGAACCACACACACAAAAAAATCTATAAATCAAATTAGGTGTACAATGGTGGTATGCAGCATGATGAATGGTAATGATGAATGATAAATGTATGATGACGGTCAAAGGTTGGATGTGATAAGAATGAAAATACTAAATATACAGGGTAATTAACAGTCATAAAAAGTGCACATGAACATGGTATATGGTGTGGTGTATCATTCATGACTAAGGAAATTAAATAATAATGTTCAAAGACAAGTTTTATATTTACATTTAATAAATCTAATCTAATCTAATATCCATCTCTCTCTCTCTCTCTCATACATACATATGTGTGTGTGTGTGTGTGTGTGTGTGTGTGTGTATAGTACTGTGCAAAAGTCACCATTAGATTAGTTTTTAAGCAATGCTATGATGTCTATATAGATTTCTCAATTTTTGTTTGTTTTTTATTTTGTGTACATATATCCTACACACACACACACACACACATATATATCTATCTATATATATATCTATATATGTATATATATATATGTAGCTTTTTCACGCTTTTACTTTGAAGCCAGAATGCACACATATCCCGTTTTTTCTACATGACTCTGTGTGACTTTACATATTTCTAGTTAAACCAAAATAAGACAAACTAATGGGCTGTTTGTTGTAAGACATCTGCTGCTGATTATGCATCTGATCTTTGCCACATCTCTTCATTAGTCGCTGTCAAATCCCTGCCTCAGATTAATGACTTTTACTTTTTTCCCTTACTTAATTATTTATGTCTCCTCTCCCCCACTTTAATCACTGGCTGAGTTCTACAGAGTTAGTGCAGTGTCCACCAAAGTCAAATGAAATGTTGACTGAAAAGGTCAGACAAAGGTCAGGTCAGATTACAGGCACAGCAAATACAATATTAAAAATACAGAAACAAAAGTATTATATGTGGGCAAAACATGTGGTTATGGGCTGAATTTACTAACAAGATTATTCTGTTTAATTGCTTTATTAAATATGTAATGGATGGTTGTGTAATGGAGGCAAAAGTAAGTTATAGATTGGATTTGGATGAGAGTTAAGTCAAATATTCAGTAACTGTTGTGTATTATAATATTATTAGGTGCATATTCTATTGTATATTCACTATATTGGAGATGTTTTTGTGATTTCCCCTACAAATACAGCCATAAATCTGATCACACTTTAGTGAGGAGGTAGTTCCAGTGCAGAGTTTATCTGCATGGTATTTCTCGAGTCTGTTGTCTCCAAACACTTCTCACTAAAACTAAATACGAAGCCACATTGACACCGTGTTAGAACCTGAAATGTCAGTCAAGTATTATACAGGAAATTCTGGTCACTTTCACATTTGCCAGTGTAAAGGAAATTTTATTTCTTCATCTGGTGGAACAAATTTCAACCAAATTATCTCTTGGTCCACTGTGGAACTTTTGGCTCTTGCACAGTGTTTCAAGTATCAGTAAATATAAGATTAGTATAAAAAAGGTAAAATACAGAAATACAGAAAGTAAAATACAGAAATACAGAAAATACAGAAAGTTGATGCACATCATATCTGATGGAGAAAGTTTAATATCCACAGCAGGGAGTACATGACTGTAGCCAGGCCTTTAAAGTCTGACTTTAATCTGACATGTGATATGACTGCTCTCATTTTGAACCTACAGGCCCACAGTGGGCAAACCAGTCAGGGTTGTGCAGCTCTATCCATCTCAAGACAGAATCCCAGGTTTAGTTAATTAGTGCTAAACCTGACCTCTGACCTTTCTTGCATTCCTCATGTCAATCTGCCCATGCTCAGATGTAGCAGATCCAAGGGGGAAGTCCGGATAGGTTAGGAGCCACACGACTGATCAAACCCAGGCCTGATGGCAAGCTAGTGTGAAGCCTGTCAGTGTTTACAGTCTGAGAATGGAATGATGGGTAACCGTTGCTGGGTTAGGACTGGCCAGGAGTCAGTGCATTTCACCCAGAGGCTGACCAGTGGTCAAAGGTTTCAGATGCTGGTTTGGCACAGAAATCTGGTCTGTGGGGAAAGTGACTAATGAAAATACTTTCTTTCCCTCCACACATGACTCAGGGGCTGTACGTCTGCTACAGAATGTCTGGGAGAGATGCAAAGTCACTACAGAAAGGTGTAAAGCGACCACAAGCACTTGCAAAATCACTACAGAGAGATGCAAAACAACTACAAAGAGACACAAAATGACCACAAAGAAGCAAAACAAACACAATTAGATACAACAAAAACACAAAACAACCACAGAAAGATGAAAACAAAAACTACACTGAGATATAAAATGACAACAAATAGATGAAGAATGAGTTTTGAGCAAGACATTACATGCCCAACTGCTTATCAGTAGACGACTGGTAAAAAAGGAACATGGAGCACTGTGGATACATACAGTTGCACTCAAAATTACTCAATCCCCATTGCAAAATAGGTGTTTTGGCTAAATGTACAAACTTTCAGCTGTTTGAAATGAACAGATCAAACAAGAACAATTTAATTAGTGTAGCTCAACACAACTAATGTTACAAGGTCTCAAAATTATTCAACCCCCTGAATAGAATCCCACATTAGACACGCATTTGCAAATCATTTCTAACATGCATCCGAACAATTGTCATTTCTGACTCCATGTTAGAAATATGGCTACTAAAAGTAAAAGGATACAAACACACAGCAAAGTCACTGTTCCTAGAGACACCTTTGAAAACAAGTTCAGTTCACAGGTTTAGAGTTTAGAGTTAACAGTGGCTACACTATCTGGACGTGGCAGAAAAAGGAAGCTATCAAGGGGCTGCATGATTTCTGATGATGTAGGTGGAGAGAAACCCTTCAAGTGACTGCAAAATACCCTTGGCAAGACTTGGTGGCAACAGGCACTGAGGTTTCAACTAGCACAGTGAAGCATGGTTGTGGCTTGGTAATGCTCTGGGGCTTCTTTGTTTCATCTGGCACTCGAAACCTGCAGCGCAAGATGGATTGACTCAAGTTTCAGGACATCGTCATTGGAGCTTCCAACAGGACGATTCCAGACGCCCAAGTCCACCAAGGTTTAGTTGCAGGAGAAATCCTGGAAGGTTCTACGGTGGCCATTACATTCACAGTCATAATTTTAAATGCAACAGGATGACGGCATACAGTCTCCCAACACTCAGCATGAAACTGGTTCAAAAAAGATCTAACACTTCTGACTCCAGTAGAAGCCAGAAGCTCCTAGATTTGCCATCTTGTTGGAAGCTCCAATGACAACATTCCTAGGATGTCCTGAAACTTGAATCAATCCATCTTGCGCTACATTTGACCAAGCAAATAAATGCCACTGATATTGCTGAACACTACAAGTAAAATGAGCTAAAACAAAGTTGCATGACCTGAAAATGGAGGCAGTTTGTTTTTGTTATAAAAAGCAATGTTCTAAATGTCGAAAAGTCCAGTTTACTACTGCACTAAATCCTTGAGGGGGTTTTTCCATCTACCTTGATAGGGCAGCGAGCTGAGGCAATGTCTACATTCCATCTTAATTCTCTTTATCAGAAGGAAAGCAGACATAGCACTAGTTCAAACTGTCAGTAAACAGTAAAATACTAAATGACAACTTCCGGTGTTGATGTATTCATTTGTTTTTGGGGGAAAAAATTCAAGGAGTTGAGTTGAGTTTTTGGGGAAACAATTGATTAACAACCTTCCTTTACAAAAATAGTAAAGAACACATTGTGTGGCAACTTCTAAAACTTGTCTATTCACTTAACACATGATTTTTTTGGTAACACGACTTAGCAACATCTGCTCTGTTCCTTTGGGGCACTTTATATACTATTGTGGCCCTTAAGGGCAAAACACAGCAACATTTCAGAAAACACAGATGTTGTGCTTTATCTTTTGTTGTTGTGTTTTTTTTTTCTGAAATGTCATGTTATGGGAAGTTTTGTTGTTGGCAGAATGGAAATGATAGCAAGCTTAACTTACTTTGCATCGGAGCTTTCGGTTGTATCTCACAGGTCAGCAATAGTTGCAGACTCAGGCACATGATCTTCATCACCTTGAAGAAACTGTCAAAACTATTGAAGAGAGACTAGAACAAGATCACCGGTGTTAAGACAGGGTCCCCATAAACATGAACCAGGTAATACAGCCCTTGGAATTGTGTTATTACAAATAGAGCCATCAATCAAAACTTTTTGAGGTTATGTTAACAGTTAATATAAATGAGAAGTTGTGTTACGTTGATATTGAACATGTCAATAAAAAAAAAATCTGATCTACATCAACTAGTTTTCATTTCTGCCAAAGTATCTTGAAGTACAACATCAAGTTTAACTGACTGTACATGAGCATTATTAAAGTGTTTTATGGTTGGGTTCAGGCATTAACATCTGGGTTGGCCTACAGAAAAATATATATATATACAGCTCTGGAAAAAATTAAGAGACCACTGCATCAGTTTCTCTGATTTTGATATTTAAAGGTACATGTTTGAGTAAAATTAACATTTTTGTTTTATTCTATAAACTACTGACAACATAACTCCCAAAT
>JAUMHL010000025.1:3582764-3598760 GCA_032362345.1 Sandelia bainsii | reverse complement strand
TCTCTTCAAGTGTCTCTCACGTAAATGTAAACCGTGTTTACTGCCAAGCACCCATTTAATGTCTTTATATTTGAGGCAAAATTCAAAACAAAACTCTACAAATGCAGTTGTATACGCTCCATTGTTGTCGTATCTATGGTAGCCAACTGACCTGGAAGTACTTTACAATAAAAACTTTTGCGAAATGTCGCAAAAGTCTAACTTTTTTTCCCCCCACCCATTAAATTTTTTTCTCCTATGTCCCCTCCCGGGCTCCGTACATAATAAACCCCACTAGATTACAGGCTTTTATATACACACACTTTAATAGTTAATTGCACAATAAGACTAAACTGAGATGATAAACTGCTATATTTA
Organism: Sandelia bainsii; assembly: GCA_032362345.1. Lineage (NCBI taxonomy): Eukaryota > Metazoa > Chordata > Actinopteri > Anabantiformes > Anabantidae > Sandelia > Sandelia bainsii. Next base: position 3,598,403 of record JAUMHL010000025.1, on the reverse strand, counting down.
GCTTCTAGATTACTGTAATAGAATCAAATACACACAGTCGGTAGTTTCATGGTTTCCAGTCAATCTGGAACCACTTTCAATAAGTAAAAAAAGTCTGAGAACATTTTAATGTGAATTCCTCCTTTATTAAATCTTTAGAGAGGTAATCTACAGTGGTTTGACACCAACAAACAACTCATTTATACAGATGACCAGTGTGAGTCACTGAGTCAGAATACGGTCCTCTACGAGACTGAATATATCTTTGACATACACGTTAACACACAGGCAAACTGCAGGCTGCAACAAACAAGGATTAAATTAAAGAGTAGAAACCTGTTTCTTAAAACACACAACACATGGGACAGCTCAGGTGGTATCTTCCTTTCAGTTCCATCTCAAAGTGTGATGAAGAGGTTTGAAACGTGTTGACCTGTTGGCTGTTCTGCAGCACACACGCTTGTGTGGATAATCGCAGTGGTAGAAATGGTAGACAGCTTGCTTTAAGGCAGAAACCACTTGTGCCTCCAACACAGCAAAATACATATATTGACAGCAACAAGCATACTTCAATTTCGTCTGAAAAGACCTGCTCAGAGGAATGTGTGGAATGAAGGCTCAATAGAAGAGACATGACATTTAACTGAGTCACCTGTGAGTAAATACATTTCTTACATCACAAGCTGAACCAGAGTTTAAAGCCGTGTGTCTATTTACAACTTCAACCTGCCTTACTAACGTCAAACTGAGCTGGTGCACCACGTGTATAGTACGAGCTGAATGATTAAGTGTTTGTTTCAGTTGGGGGTTGGACGAAGGGTTCAGGCCACCGCTAGGTGCTTCTGCAGAGGGACATCGATCCTCGCCCACCTCAGTATTTTGGGTTACGAGCCAGGACGTCACTAACAGCCCAAACACACTCAGTGCTAGTGTGTTGGTGCTCCTCTGAGAAGAACACACTGGTGGAGCCCAGGAGAAACATCAGCAGAGTAACCCCGCTGTTCAGCAGGCTGCCCTCACATCAAACTACCTCAGCCAGAGACGACTGTCAGTTCTGGCTACTGCCAGTCACCTCTTAGCTTCCAGTGAGCCTAAATTAGCGATTTCACTGATTCAGTGTTGGCTACGGTATTCAATCTGCCCTGTGTTAGTTTCGTCCTGAGAAACAGCTGCCCTGTAAAGCGAGCAGCTGGAGGAGGATGAGGCTGAGCTTTAAGATTCACTGGGAACTAAGATGAGAGAGGTCAGCAGGTTTAATGTGAGAGCAGCCTGCTAAACGAGCAGGGTTTAACCTCAGCATCCGGACTGGGCGATGTCTCCACCGGAACTTTTGGTCACGGCCAAAGTGGTAAAGATCTAAAAGGACAAGCAGACACAGATACACGTCAGACAGTGCAGCTTCTTTACACAAGTTTCAGGAGCTCGCATGTAAACAGCAAAGAATACCTGCAATTTCTGTTGCAACTGAACACTACAAACATCACAAAAATACACAGTGATGATCATAAAATGCTTAATTTCAGATGAAGATATGTTGGTCAAGGCCTGTTCTAAATTGAAAATGAAAGTAATGCAAAACATCAAACAAGAGGCACTTGAGCTGCTTAATGTGCTGCAATTATCAGCACACTACATTAACATAATGAATGAGAAGTGCTAAGATCTTTGAGGATTAATGAGGCTTAATTAATGCACAGCAGCAAATGCATTTAAATATTAATTCACTTTCAAATCTGCACCAAACGGAATGAAACCATTTTTTCCACCACAGGCCAGAAGACTGAGACTTCTAAAAACAGACATTTTAGTACAGACTAGGACCAGTCATACTGAGACACTGTATCTGTGTTTTCTTTTCTTTGGGTTACAGGCTACAACATTCACTGTCGTGCACTCGTCACACTTTTCTCTGTGCTGTTTAGGGTGCTGATATAAATTTGTTGTGTTTCTGCGTAATGTGATCTGTGCTCTGTACACCGGAAAGTCACAGACACACTGCACTGCCTAACCAGAGACTGAGTGGCCTCCCATCATTATGAGCGTAGATAACAAGCAAACTGAGAAGGGTTGTGACGCTTACACACACACACACACACACACACACACACATTCATTTAATTAAATTGCAGCCTTTTGAAGTTAGATAATTGCACAGGCTGACTGTGATTGTGATTAAATGTGCAACACTATTACAGAGTGATGGTGGAAAAAGTGATGACAACAGTGTTAATGACTGGTTGAACCACCTTGCAGACAGACAGTCACGCTGACATTATCATGTCGCATCAGGTGATACGACATGACATTATCATGTCGTATCACCTGATGCTGCTTGTGAACAGCACACTGACAGAGTGTTTTTAGAAGTCAAGGTAGTTCTTAACCAAACCTCCATTTTCATGTCATTGTTTGGACTTGGAGGTTTGCTAACACCAATAAACACATGAAAGATCTCACGACTGTAATAAGACTTTTTGAACAAACCAATGTGTTTGTCTTTGACAATAATAATAATATGGAATAATTAACAATAAAAAATAAGTAAAATACTTTTTTACTTCTTAAATCTTCGGTTACTCTGAACACGAGTGAGCTGTGGGGTTACAGCGAGCTAAACAATGCAGCTATGCCTTTTTGTCAGAGCATTAGTTAGATCTAAGTTACAGTCAGTCGCTATGAAACCAAATACTGAACTCAACCTACAGACGGAAGATAAAAAGGTCAGACACTGGTGTATAGAATGACAGTGTTGTCTTCTAACCTCAGCACATGTTGGGTGGATGCCGATGGTGCCGTCTAGCTGCTCCTTGGTGACTCTGCATTTCATGGCTGCACCGAAGCCCTGCGTCACCTCACCTGCATTTGGCCCCAGGTAGTGGAACCCAATGACTCGATCCTACAGTGAGACAGCATTCATGAGACACATTGAGGAGCTGCTGCAGTCTCCGAACAAAATGCTTAAAAAAAAAGAAATAATCTCACATTGTCCAGTTTATTGCAGATGATCTTTGCGTAGCATTTGTTGTTGTCCCTGCTAGGCACAGTGAACTCCAGAGGCCAGAACAGACTGTGGTAAACCTGATTGTAAAGAACACACCCAGTCATTAACTGCGTCAACAGGCAGCCAGCCGCATTTTATTAGCAATGAATAACAATAAATAACAGTTCAATATTTCCCTTATTAATGTTTTGAAGACAGGCAGAATTTTAATGATTATTGCAACTTGTTTAAAGTTTAAAAATAAAGATTAAGTAAAGTTTGGTTGCTCTGCAGTCAGTGTCTGTGTGTACTAGGAAGCTAATATTACTGTAGAACTGTGTAGTAATACACCAAGTATTTTCTGATTGCAACACTGATCAACCTACAAGCACAAACAAGAGAAACTAAAGATCAGTATATTGTAATAGTCACATCAGACTGCAAGCAGGAGCTTGAGGGAAACCTCAGGAGAAACCAATCTGAATGGACATGTTCTTTACATATTTGTTTCAGCTTATAGTCTTCTCCGGGATCACACTCGGATGAAACTAGAGCAGTCATCCATTATTCAGACCACTGTGTGTGAGAGTGTGTTACCTCGATGTTTTCCTGCCCATAGAGCTCAGTGGCTCTCTCCTCTGACAGACCACAGGCGCCATACTCCAGTGGGGTAAAAACAGTTGTGGGTACGTTGATGTAGTCACACTGCAAAACAGACAATTAACTACAGTTTGTTACAGCTGGACAATTTAAGCAGGTCTACAATACAAGTGGCTCTTTATGCTGATGTACTTTGACTGTTGATCCTCCATAGAGGCGACGTGCCAGCAGCTTGCCAGCGTGGATGGCCACAGGTGTCAGCTCCAACTTGCCTTCCAGGATGTCTCCAATGGCGTAGATGTGCGGCACGTTTGTCTGCTCTTCATCGTTCACTGGAATTTTTCCATTCCTGGAGGGTAAAAGAGAAAAATATCAAAGCTCATTATATTGAAATTGACATGTAAAACAAACCTGGTTACCATAGCCAGAGTAGGAGATTAGATAGAGGCATTTAGATGTGAATTTACAGTAACCAGGTTACTACAGGGCATGCAAACACACCGACTGTGCAGGTAATAGAACATGCAAAGATACAATTACTGAAAACAAAAGGACTATGGGTAAAATACACATTTAGCAGAAAGGAACAGCAGCAGCCTGTCCAACGCACAATAGAGATCTAGTTACCCGGGTCTAAGATCACATTCTGCAGAGCTGCAGCAGTTTTTTTCATAGGCAATTTATATTTGACACTGTACAGCAGCAGAACACATAAACCTGATTATAGCCCCTGAACCCAGGGGTCATAAAGAGTGTCGGCCTTATCTGAATACTACTACAGTCATAAGACTGAGGCATATGACTCGGAGTACCTAGTGCTGTTTTGATCCTTTTTCACCTTGTAGGCAGAACCAGTCATTCAAAAGGTAGTGAAAAGACAACGTCCTCAAAGAAAAGGCTACAACCTCAACGCCTGGAAACTCACCAGAAATAATCACTTACAAAAGCTACGAGTAGTGTTTGAGTACAAGAATGTTTAAGTCAAAATGAGTCTGATCAAAGAGTAAACAATGCCAAACAATGACATACGGAAAGCGCAGGCGCTTTCTCATCTTACTAATAAGACCCCCCCATTCTATCTCCCTGCCAAATCCTCCAGTGCACTCACACACCAACCCTGCAGAAAGCCACGAGACTGCAGCAACTGCTGAATCACCATGACTGTTCCAAGAGTCTTAAAGGCAAAGACCGCCACATGTAGAGAAACGGACATAGGTAGAAAAATAAAGAGATAAAATAAACATAAAATGTGACTATAAAAACTTACTTGGTGTTAACTTTGACCCCTGCCTTGTCCAGGCCAATCTTGTCTGTGCATGCATCTCGGCCCACTGCTATCAACACCTGAGCAAAGAAGCAGAAGAAATAGATGGCTTAGTTTTAATGGAGGCCTCAGTCAGTGAAGTTGACAGAAAAGGAAAGAAAAGATCTGAACTAAACTCAGAGAATCACTGCACCTCTGATTATCTGATTGTCTATTTCATAATGTCACTTTTTCATTCATTAAGTACTCAACACATTGTGTTTCCATAGAAAATGAGCCAAGAAAGATACAACTTCTATGGTATTATGCAACAGTGACAAATGGGTCAGTAATAGATCGGTACATACGGTGTTATACTCCCCCTCGATGATTTCATCGCTTTCTGTGGATTTGGCTGTCACCTTCAGCCTGCCAGGAGATCCTGCCTCCAGCTCCTCTATCTGACACAGAAACACACAGCAAATCAGAGGGAAAGAAGTTCATCTTAAATGTATAGCTGATAGATAAGACTGATGATGCAAGATGGTAAGACAATAAACCTGGTTACACACACACAGACCAAAGTCTGCTGACTACCTGCTGCCTTTAGTTTGACGAGTAGTATCACCACTATCACGCTACTCACATTTTGTAGTTAACACTCACCTTCACAGGGACAAATCTGCGTATGAACTTTACACCATGCTCCTCCATGTAAGCACCAGCACGGTTGGCCATGTCCTGATCAAAGCCCCTAAGCAGAATGGACCGAACCATGACGGTGACATCGAGACCCAGGCCGGCTAGGAAACCTCCGCACTCCAGAGCCACGTACGACGCTCCGACCACCAGGGTCTTTCCCGGGCAGTAGGACAACGAGAAAAGATCGTCGCTGTTGGACAAACAGACAGCGAGTCATTTTCTGTCTGTATATGTAGCAGTGACATGCCTACATGGTCGCTTAAAAAGAATGCAGTGGTTGAAATATTGTAACAAATAGACTATGAGCCTGTTTATTCCTGTGTGCAAACAACCTGTCTTTTCTTTAACTGTTTTTGTGTGTCACTCAACCATCTTTGATTCAAGGCTTCTTGGGACTACTGAGCTGCATGAGGCAATTTGTAGGTTTCCACAACAGCAGTATAATCACTAACGAGACCTGATAATAAATCTTATGTAACATTAGTCAGCTGGGAGATTGTAGCTGCAGCAGACACTACTTTAAGATCATGTGTTGCACAGACATCTGCTTAACACAGCTTCTGTCTAAAACCAAGCTCTGTATGAAGGTTCAGCTAACACAGCGTGTGGTTAGAAAGCACTGGTGGTGTTAAATTCACTGTGCACTTGGCACTCTCACCTGGTGATGCAGTACTCCTTGTCTCCAGGGATGCCCAGGTAGCGTGGCCTCTCGCCCGTTGCTACAACAAACTTAGCTGCTGTGTAAAATGCTTCCTTTCCCCGCTTGTTTGTTGTCTGCGAGGAAATGCAAACAGAAGCAGGAGACTCTGTCAGTGAAGGATGTGTTGAAATGCTACAAAATGCAGACTCTCCTCTGTACACAGGAGATTCCTTTATATCAAAAGTAACAATTTACCTTGATTTTGTGTGGTTCGATGAACTCTGCATAGGCATTGACATAGTTGACGTTCTTGTCTCTCAGCGCCACCCTGTAACCCCAGTTCAATGAGCCGATGTAGTTGTTCACTGCAGTCTTCATTGTCTCCCAGTTGTGTTTCACTGATGAGAGACAAGACACTCATCAGCGGAATCGGTGGAATGACAAGTGACTACTGTAAAGTCTTGCCTCTGGTTTACCGTGGCAAACCGGTGCAATGTCTCCCCTCCGTGACCTCCTGGGTCGCTGCTCTGAGCCCTCACCTGTCTCCTCGAACTCCCAGCCGAACTTGCGCGCATCCTGCATGGCCGTGCTCAGCATGGCCGTCTGGTGCATCAGCTTCTTGGGAATGCAGCCCACATTAACACATGTTCCACCGAGACCTAATAGCCACAGCAGAGAACATTAATGAAACGTGGAAATGATGAGTTTGCAGTCAAATCAGATCAAATGAATGTGACACCATGTGTCTGAAGTGGAAAATGTTTTACCCCAGGAGGTTCCTTTTGGTGTGGGCACAACATAGTCCAAGACCATGACCTTCTTCCCCAGCATAGCAGCTTCCTATTGTTAACAGAGCCAGTGTTACTTCAACATTGCACAGTCTGAAATGTAGTAATACATTTCTGTAATCTACATCTGAGTAAAGACTTAATGGCTGAAACCGTGGTTATACATTACAACAACAGATTTAGTTACACTGCATTACTCTGACCAGGGCAATCACAAAATTGCATAATAGAGCAACAGCCACTACAATAAAGTTGCTACAGATCACACTATGACTCTACGGGAGTTATTCTTGTCACCTTCGAGCAGGCCAGACCTCCAGACCCTCCTCCAATGACGATGAGGTCGTAGTCATAAGCTTCATTTTCTCCATTCAGCAGCTGCTGCAGGCTGCCGTCTTTATGGGCCTGAGAATGAACACGATGGTGACCAACAGGGCACTGATATGTACATATCAACATATGTGGTGCCAACATGTACAATACATTTCAAATTTATTAAGAAAAGAAATAAAGCTGTTGTTCCAGTATGAGCACTGCTATTGCGATGATAATCCACTATATACTCTGACATGAGACCTTGGTAGTTAACGGCAAATCAAGCCATTGTACTATAAAGTCAACTAAAGCTGCAATGATCATTTGATGCACTTATTAGTCTATTAACAGAAAATGAAACAGCAACTACTTTGCTACTCTAGTTATCACTTTGAATAATTAAAAAAACTTTTAAATCAGCTTCACATTTATCCTTTGTAAAACAAGTATTTTTGGATTTTGGATCATTTGGAGGAGAAAAAAAGACATTTGTAGATATCACCTTAGGAAATGTCAGGACCATTATTTTCTGACCAACTGATTTTAAGTTAAAACTGAAAAAAAACACTGACAGATTAGTCAATAATGAAAATAGCCAACAAACTAGAAGCACTAACTAATTTTCGATCCTGTTATGAATGCAAAAATAAAGTAACTGTTGCTGCTTTTAAGCGGTATAATGAATAAATATATTAAATTCATCATCTTTAGGTTTTAGAAAATTAAGTTGTCAAAAAACAACCTGATTGAGCAGTCAATAATAACATTAATAAATAGCTAGCTGTAGCTCTGCCGAGGTTACACACTGGGCACACTCCTGAGACCTAACTTGCTTTTGTGTCCACTCCATTTTAATTAGGCACGTCACTAATGCCAATTTGAATTGATGCTTCCATGCAGCCCATAATCAAACTACTACACAAACACAATCATAAACAACACAGACACACCCCAGTAAAGCAGTGGTGGTTGAATTCAAATTAACACTAAAATTTGAGTTTACCACAGCATCTACCCTCCCTGTCTCTGTGTGATTACCAGTGGTTAAGATTCAGTGTGACACCACACTTAACAGGCCACATGCACTGACAAATCGACTACGGCCGTCTCTCCACAAAGCCTCACACGTTATCACCATAGCATTATAACCATTTTCATCATGTTCTCTTTTCTAGTACTGTCTTTTCCAGGACGCATGACTCAGTGGCATGAACACCTAAACGTTACCCGTTACACCATTCCTTTTGTGCCACATCTGCTGTGATAAAAGCTCTATTGTGTATCCTGTTGTTCTAGGACTGGGTGGAAGAAACTGCGGCACTTCATGAGTCACAAAACAAACAATGACAAAACAAGGTTGAGCATTAAACATCACTAAGCTGCCAATAAACAGGCTCAATTGTAGACAATTTGACATAGTTATACAAACAAATCTCCTTTCTTTGTGTTCTTAAAGCACAGATTTCCTCACCTGCATTGTTTTGTCACAGCCACCAACGTGCGTCTTGTTGATAAAGACATTAGGAACAGTCTTCTGTCCAGTCATCTCAAGCAGCATGTCCTGGTAGTTGGTTCCATCCTCTGCACAGAATAGTTAATGTTGTTAACATGCAGGTTAAATCAACCTGTCTGCTTTTTATATGGCAATATTTGAACAATGTCTGCATTGTTTAGATATATACAAATACCGTGTATGCAAAAGCACTAAAAAAAGGAAGCATGCCATGACTTGAAACATTTAATCCACCAAGTTTATTTAACTCAGTGTCAGTAGCTACAATGCTACATACTAAAAAGCAGTTTCCTTAGCTGAAGTTACATTCTTCCATCTATCCCATCAACCCTGATTAATATACATACTAGCTACGCTGCAACCAGCTAGACAGCCCAGAAGGGCTGAGTTTACTGAGATGTGGCAGGAGGCCAAGATATGCTGAGTGAGTGACTCAGCAGGTTTTGTGCTGCAGCAACATCAACACTGCTATGTCACAGATGGTGGTTTTCTAATGTGTCTGAATTCAATGGAGAGTAGTTAAAGACAAGGGACAACTGAGAACACTTGGGATCCAAAAACTATGGAAAAGAAACAGAATTACTACACAGTAATAAGCAGAAAGCAGAAGATCTGTACCTCACATAATGAATAGTCCATAGAGAAGATCAAACATATTTCTGCTTGTTCTTAATGTGACGTTAGTTGATATCTGCTTTACTATCAAGGTGAACAGGTTTATTTGGTCAAACCAAGAGCAATCACGTTTGCAGAAGGTGCCTGTCTGGTTTTGTTTGCGAACTTCCCTGATTCATTCAATATGTATTAATAACACATTAACACTGGCTAACATTAATAATTATATATATATGTAAGCTCCTCCAACATAACTAAATCTCCATCCTCTCACTAAACTTTGTATGGTTGGAGTTACATTAACTAAATCTGCTATAAAACATTTTCTTGTACGCAAACTGAACAAAGCATCTCCATCTTACCTAGAAGGTCCAGCTCCACCACGTTACACTCCACTTTCAGCTCTTTGAACAGATCTTTCACCTGCAAAGCCACATATAAAAGTTAAAAACACCACCTGCCTCTGTCGCATGGTGCCTTCTTTCTACATGAACAATACCAACATACCCCTTCACACCCTTTCCCGTTACACAAGCTTAACTTACCGTTAGTCTCCAAACTTAGCTCTTTCTCAGTTTAACGTTAGCTAGCTAAACGTGTCTCCAAAGTTATGTCGGCGAATTCCAAGAAACCACGTTTGAAACGGAGAAACTTTAAAGAAGCAAGTGTCGCTTTTGACAGCGACTCTTTAACGTTGAATAATTATCATAACGTAATTATTAGTCATAATTAAGTTAACGTTATCTAGCGATGTGTTAAATTACATAGCTATGAACAGAACTGCTTATGTAACTAACTTTTGACAGAAGTGCAGCAGCAGTCAGATAAGCGGCTAATCCGTTTAAGTTGGTAACACTTCATATTTAATATCCACATCGTCTTTGTGTCATTTAACTACTGTTTGTAACGGTGGAAATTAACTTTATATTCGACCGACAACCAGCCGAAGTTGCTCGTTGCGCTAACGTAGCAAGGCGACCCAGCAATTAGACCAAGCCCGTGTACTTCGCGGGAGAAGTTTCCAACCGGCGTAAGCTAGGTTTCCCCCCGTCAACAAAACTAACACCTTACCTTCACACAATACGGACAGTAGCTTTTGCTGAAAACAACCACTTGATTAGAGTCGATAAGCTGCTGTATCCGAGATTTGAGTTCATTTTTCCCGGAGTCTTTTTCGACGGGCGGCATTTTCAATGTATTTCCGTCTGCCTGCGCCAGGCAAGCTTTAATAGACGGCTGACTAAAGACTGGAGGGAAACGCCGAATTAACCAGCGCCCAGTGTCTCCACGCTCTTTCGGCAGTCGATCCTCACGTCTAACCTGTCCCTCTGCTGTCAGCAGCTAACGTTAGTGTACCAGCCGCGCCAAGCGTCTTTTACCGTGGCTTGCCTCGCTATAATGGGTGCGCTCTATCTGGGTCGCTTTCCGCACCGCTCACTACATTCCTATTGATTGTCAACTGGAACCACTCCGCCCACCCGGCTAACCCCGTGCTTCAAAACACACGTACCTACAAAAAACACGTTACAGGGCTGCCTAATAGCACGTCACAGAGGCGCAAACTATTATTCCCAGGAAATATTTATGTTGAAACCAAAGTGTTTTACAGCTAATATGTATTTACATCAATAATAAAGACTAAGCCTGTAGGTGGGAACGAACAGAAAGGTGATTTAAAAACGCGTCTGGGATGAGAATGAGGCGCACAAAAGCACAGATGTAAGGTTTGATATTGTTAGCAAGAGAATATAAAGTTCATAAGTGATATGTCAAGTTAGTTGTAGCATTTCACATTTCTGGCTTCCGTTGCTTCTGTTTATAGTGTTGGTGTATGAACAAATGGTCAGGTATTCAGCGCCATCTGCCGGTGAAAGTCGTGAATGACAAGTTCAAGGTTAAAACGATCTAATTTTTACCCACTTTTTTACCTACTGAAAGGAGCCCCAGCTTGTTTCATTTAAAGCATTTCCACTATGTTGCAACACAGTTTAGAAAATTATCTGAGGTTCCGGACAATTTAATAACTACAGAAATATTATCAATTATACTGACTTGCCCCATACTTTTCTCTCACATCAGTGTGTCAGTGTACCTTCTTTGGTCTGAAATAAAATAACTAACAGCTATAAAAACAGATTAACACACACAGACACACACACTCACTGCAATTGTATATAAATGTCCTGTGTACTGGGTCTCCCAGTCTAACACCCCTGTGCAACATTAAAACCACCATGTGGATTTAATGTGGTTGATCTGTGTGTCTACAATCTATGATTAATACCTGCAGTATAACTGTTGGCCACTAGGGGGCAGAAGTAGAAAGCTGTGAACCTTTAGTAAGTGAACTACATCAGCTCTTTGGTAGATAGAGCAGATACTGTAGGTTAGATTTGGGGTTGTATATGGGGTTTTTTCCATACATTTTCCACTTGTTACTTTAGCATCCCCATATTCCCCACTCTAGGACAAGTAATAGTACTTCCAGACTTCTTCCATTTTCACTGTGTTCCTGGGAACACTCAAAGCTTTAGAAATGACTTTGTACCCCTGCTCTTACTTGTGCCTCACCAGCAGGGACAAGTTTCAAACTTAAAACAGTGGCGTCTATCAGAACAGAGCTGTTTAGGATTGTATGATTGACATTATAGTGGAAATGTAATTTTGTTTCGTAAAGTGACGTGTTTTTATTCTGTTTGGTGTCTTATTATAATAATAATATAATAATAATAATAATTTGCATTTATATAGCGCCTTATACAAACTCAAGGCCGCTTTACATACACACAGAAAAAGTATTACTTGAGGAAACAACAGACATGCATTACATGCATATGCATTTGTGGTTCCCCACCCACTTGTTTTTGATGAGTTCTCAGGTTTTTGAGATGATTGAAGAATTTGCCTACTTAGCATTTTATTTGTATTGCATTAGTTCTCTGAAAAAGGCAAATGCAGATCATCTGTATCATAAGCTTATGGAGCTGTAAGTGTGACATCATTAAATATCTGCAGCAGTGTTTGCTGTGGGAAATGGATAAAATCAATGAAGAATTACAAATGCTTATATACCGAGAGGTTTCATGTATAAGCGGTGTGAGGAAAGTGGGTAAAACCTCAGAAGATAAAATAATGTTGAGAAGGCACCTTTGATTAAACTGAAAAAATAGCGGCTTCAGCCCTCAGAGCCCCTCCCCCCTCCCCACTAAGTGTTATGTTGGCAGTCCACAGAGTTCCTTGAACTGCTGGTTTTTGTCCTGCCATGCTGTGTGAACTGTGGCACTTTAAACTATGTCCAGTGAGTTGATTATAGGTGGATTTAAATATTAGCCTGATCTCAGGAAAAGCAAAAGCTGACGACCATTTGGACTGCCACAGCAAAGGACCTGAGCACTTAAGTAAATGACATATTTACTCTTTAGATTTTTTTAAACAATATTACCATATGTTAATATAATATATATAATAATAATATGGGTGTTTTCCCCAAATTTAACACAACACATTTAATTAAGCAATTACCTAATTAATTAATCGATTAATTAATTAATGCAGTAATGTGTGCAAACAGTGACGGGGCCTGAATACTTCCTGAAACGACTGCATCTTCTACTTCATTTACGCCAAGTGACACATCGAGGGCGAAACTGTGAAACTGTCGCTGAGAAGCTGATGTGTCGTATTTCTCACCTTTGAAAGTTTGTTTAGCAGCTTACAGAAGAAACGGCAAATTAGTTCACAACAAAGTACAAATGTACTTATGTAGGCTGCAATTAAGTCTATTTCCACCATGTCAACTTGTCTATAAAACAAACAAAAACACAGAGCGCATTTGAAAGCAGCATCTCCGCCTCTACCGCTAATCGCGGCTCACCTGTTGACGTCACAGAGCTGAATCAGGTATGCATCATCGGAGAAACGCAATCTGCGCACACGATTTGCAGGTGAGTGTCGCTGAATCACTTCCCCATTTCGCAGACTGCAGACCGGGAGCCAGGTTCAGGTCGGCTGCGGCGTTTCGACAACAGGTTGGGACGCGCAGGAGCGGTTCTCAACAATTCCGTTAACAAGTTGGAACAAGCGCACACTCCTGCTCATGATGATGATGTTGCAGATGATGATGATGTGACTTCACCGCCTGTTTGTCTCTGTCAGTGGGTGTCCCCGCGTCTTGACATTTGCGCTGTTGCTCCACCTCCACCGCCTTAAGCTGAAGTCGCAGATAAACCGGGCGGATTCTCGAGAGGAAGCAGACGAAAAGGCGAAGTGCGCTCGGCGAGGAGAAAGCCAGAGAAACATGGCAGAAAACAAAACGGGTCCGAACCTCCAGGCTGGAGCCGGGATCTTCGCCAAACGCGTCCAGAAGTCTTTGAGTCGAGCACAGGAGAAGGTGAGACAGAGAAATGAACTTTGTAAAGACGCATGGGGTCAGTTTCAACAGTTTAATTACTCATCACACATCCTGTTGTTTGGGCTCGTTTTGTCAAGCAGTTTTATCCTGTGCTGATTTCTTTCTTTCTTACTGTAATAAATCCATATGTCCCCTTAGAATTAGTCTTTGGGGGCATTTTCTGATGGAGCTCTAGCTTATAGTAGACAACACATGTTCCTAAACAAGGACAGGCAACGTCCTTAAGAGTGTTCCAGCAGGAAACATGACTTAATTTAACCATCCCTTTCCTTATAGACTAAATTTCTTTTCTATTCAGCCTAAATTTATTAGGCTAAATAGAAAAGGCATGTTTTGTTCACACAAATGTTTCCCTCCCAGTATGCGGTGCTGTTATCTGAGTCTGTTGTAACAGATAATGAAACGCTCCGATCATGTCAAAGCCTGTAAGCTGGATGCCATCAGATGCAGTTTTTCACAGCTTGTGATGCAGATCATAAGAGAAAAAAGGAAAGCTCTGTGTGCACACTGTTCAAAGTACGAGACCTCACACCACACCCCGTGAGCCTTGTCTTCTGTGTGTTATCAGCTCTTCTAATTAGATTCTGAATCATTTCCACACTTCTCATGCTGATGCATAACGGCGATGCAAAGTAGTAGCTCTGGCTTTCCCTTGGCACAGCAAACCACGGCGTTGTTCAGCGTTGTACAGCTGTATGCGGACACAAAAGCTGCCACTTCCTGACTGTGCACTTCCTCTCGCTTGCTGAGCCTTTCTCAGTTAGTTTGTGGTTGACATGTTTGATTTTACTGCTCCACCTAAAAAAAAAAAACAACAGCAACTACAATGTCTGGCTGGAGTGTGCATGTTATTTGATGTTGCAAGACCAAAACTTATTTTGGGGATTCACAGATTTTTTTATTTCTAAAAAAAAAGGTCATGAAATGTGCCATTCAGATTTTCAAACAGCTGCGAGCAGTGGACTGTGAAGGATCATGACATAGTTACTCACATGTGCTTAGTCTAGTTTGCGTTTCTGTGGTGAAGTATTCAACAGTATATGTGCACATCTGTGGACTCAAGTAACAAGAAATTGCAGTAAAAAAGTGCCAAACAAGGTTCAAGGTGATTAGGTAACTAGTCATCATCAATCATTAGAGCCCGACCTATACTAGATGCATCTTGGGTGATTTGTTCACATGTTGACAGCAGAGACACGTCACCGTTCACACTTGTCCATATACCTACATCTCCATGGTGTCCAGCAGACTACTTGTGTTCAGCGTTCAACTATATTCACCCTGCTCACCCTGATGTGTTCTCGCCAAAACAATCATTGCATTCTAGCTGTAAAGACGTAGTTTCCTGTAACATTCTTGTCGGGGACGCATCAGGACACATTGGCGTTTACACTACAAAAGATACGTGGCCAATTGCTTCCCAAACCGTATCAGCAGGTGGTTTGAGTCTTGGTGGTTGTTTACATTGTCCACTTGTGCTCGCATGGACCAAGATTTTAAAATCAAGTGTAAATGGAGCCTTAAGGAATGGTATTGCTATAAGTGTATGTTTACTGTTATACTAACATTGTATTAGGAAATTTCAAGTAGGACTAGATTGGATATTGACAGATAGCCAATATAAAAAAACTTGAGTACATGCCTATTTTTATATTGTGACGAATACTAATTGAAACATTTTAAAGTGTAAGCACTCTAGTGGAAAAACTACCTAATGGAGAATAAATGAGCCAGGCCAGTTTCAGTGTACATCTACACTACCAGTCAAAAGTTTGAACACACATAGGAATGACCATGTTCTTCATGAAAAGATACATGTCTTCAGTTGTGTTACCATCATTGCACATGGTTTT
>JAUMHL010000025.1:3536034-3582699 GCA_032362345.1 Sandelia bainsii | reverse complement strand
CACATTCATTCTGATCAATTTGATGTTATGAAATCTGCTTTTCTTTCACAAACATGGTCATTTCTATGTGTGTCCAAGCTTTTGACTGGTAGTGTAGTTGTAGGTATCATTAATGCTAGAAATCTTTGTGTGTCTAATCTTGAAATTTTTTCACTCTTAACTCTGTTGTCCCCTCAGGTCCTTCAGAAACTGGGCAAAACCATGGAGACCAAGGACGAACAGTTTGAGCTGTGTTTTCAGAACCTCAACAAACAACAGGTACACCGAGCACATTATCATTTCAGTACAAGAAGGTCACGCAGTATGTTGGCAACGTTGGTAGTCCTTCATTGTTCACTGTCAGACTGCAAAATGTCCAGTAGCATTTACTAACCCTAAGTAAAAAAAACTGTTTTGGTTTAGTTGTTCATTGAGTTGCCAGCCTACAAGTTCAAACAATCAGCTTGGCCTTGAAGACTGGAAATACTTGAAACAAATGCAATACTGTCTTATTTGATCTATCCTGCATAAATATACTGATTAGTATCTCTCCTCTAGATCTCTGTACACAGACAGTACACTTACACTGAAGAAATGATCTGTTTGAAGAGGTTTTCACAATGTTATGCAGATAAGAAGTTGGCCCAGTTTGGGTTTTTTAAAGGATTTAAAGCATGGCTGTGTAATTTTTTCCTAATTAAAAGTTAAATTAAAAATCAATCAAATGCATCATTACTCACTGTACTACACTTGGAGGTTTTGCTGCTACAGCCTTATTTACTTGGTCTGGCATGACCATTAGCTTATGTACTAATGTTAGCATTTTGGAAATGACCTTTTCACTCTATACTACTTGTACTACGTTTTAACATTCGTCGTGATCCCGTTCCCATCTCACATGTGGTCACAGTACGCAGTAAGGCATATGTCGTAGCTTTTAGGTTCCTCAAGGCTCCACAGTGAAGTACAGCTGTAAGTGAAACTCATGAGGAGCACAGGAAAGTCTTATGTGCTGACAAGACGCTACTTTCACTTCCCCACGACCATCACCACATTAAATGTTGTGATTGTTATTTAATTTTAACTCGACACTGTGGTAACATTGCAAAAAACGAAACGAAACAGCAGTCTGCAGTTCAGCAGAAACATACTAATTTAATCATTTTATGTAGCTAAGGAAATGATGAAGCATGAGTGGCATAGATGCCCGTGGAGATACTGTTATTGGGTGTAACTGAGCTTTTTTGTTTTCTGCTTTCTGTGTCTCTCCTGTTCACAGGTGGATGGAAGCCGGTTATTTAAAGATGTCAAAACCTACTATACAGCAGTGAAAAGTAGGTTCACAAAGCATGCTAATTAAGACAGTGTTACTGGAACCCCGCTCTTTTCACAGGACTGAAAGTGACTAAAAGGGAAGCAAACTTCCTCTACTCTTGGATCTGGTTTCGACTTTTGCAATTCTGTCTGGGTTGCCATGTTGTACAAAAGCAAATAAAATCCTGCAGTAAAAAAGAAAACAGCAGACGCAGCACAGCATATGTGTTTCATGTGCAAGAAACTCTTCTTTCTTCTGTTGTCAGCTATTGCTCCTGCATGGTGAGCTCCAGTCAGGAAACCAGTTGTTGTTCTGACCTTCTCCGTGTGGGCGTAGCAACAGTGCCACAAACCCTAAAAACAATACCATCACAATGCTGCGTGTGCTGCTGATTCAAGATGATAAGATTCATGTAGAGTCATGATTACATTTACAAGATTTTATTTTTGCAGCTACAGATTCCTGCTGTTTTTCCACAGCCATGCACGAGACATCCAAGCGGCTGTCCCAGACGTTGCGAGACATCTACGAATCGGACTGGAATGGAGTGGAGGACCTTGCTGTCATCACGGATGTATGTTTTCGTAATGTGTCTATAGGAGTGTTTACTTGACCCATACTTGAGGTCTAACAAGCAAAGATAGATAATTTGGTTCATTTCAGAAAGTCAGGCTAAATATTGAGGAGAAGTATTTTTTTGACGGTTTGACTGAGAAACTTGTTGTAGAGGGTAAAATATGTATTATAACCCCAACTCTGTGAGTTTGGTCATAATTGTAGTATTGGTAGCCAAATTGTTTGAGGTTGGGTTTATTTGATATATTATTTTCTGCAGAAATACTTTGGTTTGGTGCTTTCTGATGAGCATTTTACATGCGAAAACCAGAAAAAAATAGACTTGAAGCGTAAAAATTGCGGGCTGTGTAGACGGCTAGATTGAAAATAGAAGTGTATTGGTTGTGTGACTTGCGCGTATCAAAAACACGGCTGATACTTTTCATACAAACATGACACAAGTTATTATGGAAACATTTGCTTTTAGGCTCACATTTCACTAACGGGTGTATACAGTACATAGTCCAAAAGCGCCTGTTTTATTTGTTTTTGTTTTGGCCCCATGTGGGCATCCCCCCCACGGCAAGGTGATCATCACAAGTGTTTGACCTCTTACGACCTTATAAAGTTTACATGGTGAACACATTAGCAAACAAATGCATATTTACAGATCTAACAGCTTCATTATTTTAAGTCCATATATCCAGTCTCCTTTCAGCTGTGGTCTTTACAAACTCCTGGGGATAATCTTTGTGTCTTTAGCTGCCTAATATTCTGCTACATTCATCAGCTAGTTGCTGACCTTGTCTGATTGGTGCTGGCACACAGTGTACAGGGAGTTTATCAAAGCTTTTACTCTGAAAACAGATGTCTGCTGCTACGGCGGCTGAAAACAATGCTGAGGAGAATAGTAAGGATGAACCAAAACAGTGAAGTTGCAGGTCATAAAATCAAAACCACTAGCTGAAAGATGCACTGTATTATTGCTTTGAAGATCTGAGGGCACCTGTAGTGTAGGGCAATAACTCTGTGCAATTTTGGGATGAACCCCTTTCACATTATGCTTATTAATTGTAATTCATATAATTTAAAATATAAATTAGTGTCTGGGAAATACCTTTGCCTTGATTGATGTTGTTTGGCGGCTTGAAAGACTTGTTGCAGTTGCACTGATGTGACACCAATGGTTTCTATTAGAGTGAAGACTTGCTGTGGAATGACTATGAAGAGAAAATGAGTGACCAGATTGTCCGCACAATGGAGAACTATACCAGCCAGTTTCCTGAGGTCAAGGTAACCTGATGCTTTTTACCTTGAATCGTTTCCTGCAAGGGTGTAAACAAATGTCTGTCTGTCTGATTTTCGATGACACATGGTGGCATGATCCATTCTCCTCTGTTGGTACAATGTGACACTGTTACATCGTACCCGTTTTTTTAGGAACGAGTTGCTAAGCGTGGGCGCAAACTTGTGGACTACGACTCTGCGCGTCACCACCTGGAAGCCTTACAGAGTGCCAAGAAAAAGGATGAAGCCAAAATAGCCAAGGTGGCATCATTGATGTGTAGTGTTGGCTGATGAAAGAGTGGTTTCAAGTTTGTTTTTTTACATGTACTTTCAATTTCCCCCATAACAGGCAGAAGAAGAGTTCAACAAGGCCCAGAATGTCTTTGAAGAAATGAATAACGAGCTGAGGGAGGAATTGCCCGTTCTCTATCAGAGGTATGTTTGACCATCCACAGTGCCAAATGAGCATAGCCCTAGATTAGTGGAATCTTAGAGTGGAATTTTGAATCATGTAAAGGCAGCATATCTGTGTCTCAGTAAACAGATGTGAGAGTGCTTTGTTGCACGTTAAAGATTAACAAGACAATACAGTGTGTGAAAAGTAGTGATGTCCAGAATAGCAATATGCAGAGATTTTTACCATCAAATGCACATAAATCTAAAATCACAACATCACACTCTTTCAGGCAAGATATTATTCTTGCCTGAAAGATTTGAAAAAAGTTGAATCTATGGGAGACGTTACCAATAGAATACTTTTCCTGCACTAGCTGGAGTTCCGGCACGGGGCCAGGGCCATTGTAGATTCGGAAATAGATAATTATTTTTGTATGGGAAATATTATGGGAGTATTTTGTATACAATCATAAGAAATCATAAAGTAGACCAACTTAGACCATCATTAAAATGTAAAGTGTTGAGAAAGATCTTTGTTTGACTCTGTAGCCGTATAGGTTGCTATGTGACAGTGTTCCAAAACATGTCAAACCTGAGAGATGTCTTCTATAAGGAAATGAGTCTGGTAAGTTACGACACAGACCTGTTTATTTCATCCATCTCATACTAGTATTGTGAAGTATATGATGTCGTAAACCTTGCTATGACAACTGCTATCACTGCACTTTAACATTGGATTTACTGAGGTGTTTGTGTTGAGCTGTTTGTTTAAGTTGCACTTTGCTTTGCAGCTGAACAGTGAGCTTTACAATGTGATGAAGAAACTGGAGACCCAACACTCGGGAAAAGCTTTCATCATCAAGGGTCTGAACAGGTAAGGCATTGTGTTACATGTTACAGTGTTCCCAACGAGAGATCCCTTGTTTTGCAACTAAATAACACCCATTTCTGCTCAGTGTGCTGGGATACCGGTCAGTTTTATAAAATGCTTTATGTGCATTCAGGCCAAAAAACCCAAATGTACTTCTTCTTCAAATAGCACTTCAGGCAAGTCAAAGAAGAGAAAGTCCCTGGTTATCTCCAACCCAATTCCCTGCAACACAGCATTCCCAGCAGACCACGTCTCCATTCATTCCTCCACCGAAAACGGAAAAGACGCTGTGCCCTCTTCACCTGCTCAACAAGCTCAAAGCATCTCAGAAGAAACTAGGCAACCAGAAGAGAGCAGCGTCTCATCCAAAGATGTCAACTCGTCAGACTCTGATCTCAGCTCCAGCGGCATAAACACGCCCAAGAGGCAGTCGGTGTGTGACAATGAGAATGACAACAAGAGCACAGAAGGGGGTCAAAGTCCAGAAGAGGCAGACGCAGATGCAGAGGCTGAAGCAGAGCTTGCTACAAACCAGTCGGACGATTCTGGGGTGGGAGTCCCAAAGTCAGAGCCTGCTAGTCAGGATGTGTCCAATCCCTCGGATTCTGCAGACAGTGACGCCCCACAGAGTCCTGAGCAGGAGAAGGTAACTGATCCCCCATCAGAGGAGTCCAAACCCAAATCTGCACCAGTACCCGCCCCACGCATCTCGTTCCGCTCTACAGACAAACGCACCCTCCTACCTGCTAAGGAGCAGGAGGACTCAGAAGAAGAACCAGAAACTCAGGAGGCAGCTGAATCAGGAGAGGACTCCAGTTCCCAAAATCCACCAGGCTTCCTATACAAGGTACACAACAATGTGGTCGTCATCAATATTTTTTATAATAATGCAAACAGTGACAATGTGAAAACAGTGTGGAAGTATCACCTGAGCCTGCTCCCATTGGTTCTATTGAGCTTTACAGTAAGTTGCTTTGAAAACCCTCTGTACACCACCTGCTCAGCACCAAACAGCCCATACAGTCAGAAATCTAGCAGCTACAGAGCTAATATTTGGTAAAGACCAAAAACAGAACTGAAAGTGACTGTGTAGAAACTCCAACTCCAATAAATAATTATGTTGCTTTGTAACCACTGGATGTATAGATGGGCAACTGCTAACACGTTTGCAATATTAAAACTACAATATTTTTTGTAGAAATATGTTCCAAAACTTGGTGGTGTTGGAGTCTCCTGTGAAGTCAGACTCGTAGAACAGGCAGAATATATCAGACGGCAGAAGATCAGGGAAGAGTGGAGTAAATTGATTTTGAGTCTTAAGCTAATGCTAGTTCATTTATTGATTAATTAGTTTTAGTTCATTTAAAAAGGAATGATATGTTAGTATTGAGTTCACAACTTGCTTCCACTGCCACCATGTGGCCAAAAGAAATAGCAGGTTTAAAGCTACAATATGCCACTTAAGATAAGAAGTTGCAAAACCATGGAGAAGTCATTGAAAATCTCTGATTGGTTAGAAGGGTGAGCCTCACTCAAAAACATTCAGATGAAAATATCTTTGCACTTCTGTCGGTTCTGTTGAATGAGTCTGACTTCATGAGAAGAAGATAAATTCTGGAGCATATTTCTACCAAAAGAATATTTGAAAAAAGGTTACATACTGCTGCTTTAAGGAATGCATTATTGTGCTTTGTGCCTTTTATTGGTGCTATTTTGTAGTGAAAATATAGGTAGTAGTGTGTTCTTTGTGTATTTGTATATTTATGTATCTCAAAACCTGGAAAATGTTGTTTAATAGTTTGAGATAAGTGACATTTTAAAGTTAACTTGACACCAGTGTGAGCAGTGAAGCCTGGTATTTGCTTGCACTGATGTGTCCTGTGTTTTGCACCAGGGGGTGGCGTTAGAGAGCCATGCAGCGTCCGAAGAGGGCCTGCTCCAGTTTGAAAAGGGAGATGTCATCCTCGTGCTTGCTGACACTCAAGGGGTATGTGTGTGTTCAGTATCTCACTTCCCGTGGCTCTTCAAAAATAGGAGATAACACATTTCCTGTTAAGTCGAGACCAGTTTCTGGACCTAAATATGTTGCTAGATGGGGGCTAGGTGTTTCTTTTCAGTTTCATCTGAGTATGTATGTACTTTACATCTCATCTGTTTTCTTTTTCTTAAGAACTCAGAAAACTTTCAAATTTTCTTTTGGGTTCAGCACATGTCACGGTGGAATTAGAAAACAGTAGAAAATGTTTCAAATTAAAATATTCTGTTCACATGAGATCTAAAGGTTAAAGTAGCTTCTAAATGGCTGTAAACTTCTACTGCTGTATGAGGATTTTTCTTTTGTCAGTCCCTTATAAAATAGCCAATCAAGCTAAAACTAAGTCTTTATTAAACTATGTGATCAGAGGGCGTGTTTACTTCCTCAAGATCTTACATGTGCTTAATGTATCTTGTGGCAGGAAGGCCTGGTGAAGGGGATCGTAGAGGAGAGCTGGAACCAGCACAGGGATCTAGAAAATCACTCTGGGATCTTCTTGGAAAAACTCATCCAACCTGCTCAGGCAGAGTGAGGCAATAGTCACTCCTCAGTCTGCATTACTCCCAGCTTCCGCTGAGCTGTTGTGGTGATTCACACACACACACGCACAGATACACACCTACACACAAACACACATGGAGGGAGTGAACCCATATGTTGTGGGTGCAGAAGCTGTACAAACAGATGAGCACAAGTCCCACGTGGTGACTCACATGCTGTGATGTTGCAACGTTTGGAACAAAAAAGGGTCTGAGCTGCAGAACATTTGGACATGCTACAGTATTTTCATCTTTGTGTATTTTTAGTCTTTCTATGAAACACTGTGAATTAAAAAAAATAGTTTTTTATATAAGTGCTAGAATCTTGTGTAAAATGTCCCAATAAAGTTCTAAATAAAACCGAAGAGGATGTCGTTGTGGTGCAAATTTTTAATGTAGCAATGTTTTGTATTGTGCTGTAGATAAGTTACCATAAATAGGATTGGCATTTTGTAAACAAATCAAGTTGGTGCAAGACTGCAGATAAACAGCCTGAGCTTAAGAAAAAGACGGCAATGATTCAGCAGAGTGGAATGTGAAAATAAAGACGCACTGACTGATGAACTGTGAAGAGTTTATAGGAGAGAAGTCTGTCTTTTATAAAAATGCACTGAGCTGGGGGTCACTTTCCATTCAGTTTTTACTGTGTGGAAATAAGAAATTAAAGTGAGTTTCTACATGTCACCAGGCTCTACACAGTGATACTGTCTAGGGCAGTAAAAATACAGACAAAATACAGTTAATTGCAGCTATGAAGCATCTAAATCTAAAATATGCTGCCATAAAGTTTTAAGTTATGAGTTACAATTTTTTTTTTTTTTTTTGAATGATCAACAAAATTATTCCAACATAACAGTGAGGAACATGACTGTGTACTTAAGCTTCATGGCAGCTGATCCAATAACAGCATTATTGGTTTGTCAAGACTTTTCATTCCACAACCATAAACGGGAACCTCATAGTGGCACTAGAGGAAAATTCAGCAAAATCAGTAGGATTCATTCAATGTCTGTACCAAATTTAAATAAATTATATTTCAGTCCTGACATCCCAAACCATGTGGCTAGTGAGGCTACAAACTGGTAATTTCAGATCAAACTAGCCAAGCCTCTCTGGTCCATTCAATACAATTACATACTACTGTAAAAGGAGCACTAACTGTTCACATTGTGTTGTTGATTTTTAGTTGAGTGTCAGTGTTAACATGAACATCGAGCTTCAAAGTTCATTCTTGACCTTGGAAACAGCAGGTGACCAAACATTCTAGTTCACTGATGGATGAAACTCTGAGAAGCAAACTTCTGCAGTGCAGGAACAGTCCGTGCAAAGACGCATTTCAAAATAATCGGTCATTGTAACGCAATAACAGGAGGAGAAGGCAGAACTAAATGTTGGAACAAAAAGCGTGCCTGGGGTCTCTTCTGTTCCAGATGAGGACGTGCTGCTGTATGACTGTCAGTGAAGTAAACCTTGTTCTGCACCATTCTTGCTAAATGAAATCACCACAGTGACAGAGGGACTTAGTGTAATACTGGCCTGACTTGGATTAGATTCTTTTTGTCCCCTGATTCCAGGAAGAAGAGCGTGAGGTCAGCTGAAGCAGTGAAGTTATTTACTTTTGATTTTCTTATGAAATCACATCCGGATATTAAGTGGTTTACAGCTGCTGTTTTCTGCCAGTGAAGCAGAGAATACATTTTCACTCACTGGAACATTTCCGTAAGATGTCTACCACAATTAATACCTCTCTTAACTTGACAGGAAGCCACTTCAGGTGGAGGAAGGCTGATAAGTGATTCAGACTTTTAAATTTCCACTGTACTTCTTATCAAACACAATAATGAAGTATTTGTGTTGCATTTCCTTTGCAAAACGTACTCCTTCCACTACTTCCTTTATAAAAAATCATTCTTTCTTTCTGTCACATTGAAACACTGCCATTGACTGAGGGATTTACAGAGAAACCAGACACTGCTGTAAATTACTGTGGACATTTTTCATTGCAGTATTTATCAGTAAAGCTGAGGGAACACATACTAAAGATCAAGTCAACTACACACACGTTTCCACTGTAGATAAGGATCTAACAGTAACCAAGATTCTGTTAGAGCTGAAAGGTTAATATTGAAAGATGATATTCACAGTGAAACACTCTGGCCTCTGCTCTAGTATCAATAGAACTCATTGTTCTAGTCTTCTTCTCAGTGAGAGGCCTTTATCTGGCCGAGAACATCACTAAGAGGACTGTTTCTTTTCCACCGGCCTCGTGCTGCTCTGCTTGTTTGCAGTGCAAGTTTTTCCTTGTGGCTCCTCCGGGGAATAGGTGTGTGGAGCGCTGCTCAGGGCCGACTGCTGTATTAGCTCAGGTCCATTAAGAAACGGTGTTGTGTTGATAAGACAGATGATAGATAAACTCACATAAGGTCCCCAGGAGAGCTATGGTGTTTCAACCACTGCTTGGTCACATTCCTCACCCTGCAATTCTGGGTTTGGTAGATGGAAATGAGATATTTGATGATAATCAGGACCAATCAGAACTTTCACCTCTGTATGTTCAAACGTGCATACACCTCTGAACCTCATTTTTAAATATTCAATGTTTACATACATATGCACATTTTATCTACTATGATCTATGTATGAAGACTGTCAACAAAATGGAAAGTTTACTCTTCTCTTACCCCCTGTGGAAAAGAAGAGGAGAAACTGTTACCATTTATTTCTTCCTGTAATAATATTCTTTTTTCTCTCAACCCTTACTTAAGAACAGAGGTCAGAGAAAGGTCAAAGGTCAGGCTTCAACACACAGAAGCCTCCATGGAGATGTTCATGAGTGAATGAGTTGCTCAACAACATTTCAGTAGTATTTACAGCACCACCTTTCTACCTGTTGTGCATACATTGTGCTTCTCTATTTTTCTAAAGTTTGCAGTGATAAAGGCAATAGGAGACTTTTTTCTGCCAATAATGAAGGATTTATTAATATTAACATTTGATGACTATGCTTAAAGCTGAATTCATTTAATTTTCTGGCCACTTGGGGGCAGTGCAACAAGCTGTAAACGCACAATTAACATTTTATCACCATAAAGTTGACACGACTAAAACGTTAGTTGAGACCTGCCTATATACTGTACACATATTGCAGAAACAAACCAAGACTTGTGTTCATTTGGAAGCACATCATTAAACCAAAACTCCATATGCTGAGAGAAACAGCACAACTGGTCAATAATTCTTTGAGCGTCTGTGAGTGACAAGTGACATCTTTCACTCCACTGGTGATATAAGAATATTGCAGCTTTAAAGTCATTCATTTGCGAATGTTTGATTATTGTATCTTTTATATATGATAACAAATGGAAGTTTCAGTTTTTACAGTGTAAGCGGCCTTTTTTGTGCCTTCAGACACAGGTCTTGCACCTTAGGGATTTCAAGTTACCATCAGTTAAAGTAAAAATGACATTATACCAACAAATCAAGCTTGTCTCTTACATCAGCAAAACATTCTTATTACTATTATTCTAATTATAGTAAAGAAGAATCCCAGATTACTTGTAACTAAATCACTTAACTTAAAACTTTGCTGAAGTTCGAAGCCTTGAAATGTTGACTTTTCAGAACTTTTTCATTTTTACAGTTTACCAGGAATGATTTACTGCATCAGTGATTTCAACTACAACTAAAAAACTGCTAATGAATTTGACATACTGTTGGTTTATATGGTAAATTAACTGAAGATAAAAGTTGCATGACATTCAAACAGACTATTACTTGAGCATACCTCTACCAATTCAGGTAGACTTTTAACAGTCAGGCCAGGTTTTGTGAATATGTAAATGGTGACTTTAGCAAATACTTAGTAAAAATCCCCCACATTTAGCAGCCATGTGTTGTTGTAACTGTGGTTATCCTGTGGCTTCCTGTGTGTGTCGGTGGCCTGATACATGCATGTGTATGCAGTGGGAAGACTGCTCATTCCTCCATGTTTCAGTGCTTGAGACAAAATGCAGACACTCCTAGTAGGAGTGTGTTATGTCTCTTATCACCTTTTCTCTGACATGGTGGAGACAGTCCGGTGTGTGCGTGTGGAGGAGGGGTTGGTGGGGTAATTTTGGCTGTGAAAAGACAAATAAAATCCTTCACGTGGCTGACCAGTGGAAAATAAAAGCCTTTAAACTTTACAATCTAGAGAAATAATTGCAGAAGCACTGAAATAGGTGTTCCAGCGTGCTTCTTTTCTCAGGCCCTCACATGTAATGTAGGTAGGAGTGCTTTGAGCTTCTGCAGTTTCAGCATGCTCCTTTTAGCTCTTTTTCCATAGTTTTGAGCCAAATCAGTAAAACTCACCCATTTCACTCTTCCCTTTTTGTCTTTTTTGAAAATGAAGCAAAGTTGCACTGTCCACTCTCAGGTAAGGGGTTCCAGGCATCACATTGTACATCTCTTACTTATTCAAAGGTTTCAAATCAGATTCCTCTTACTTTGGCATGATAATTGCCTGATTTATGGACCTGAGTTTACACAGGAGTAAAGACACAGAGCCAACACTGCACTGACTTCATGCTCGGCTCTACAGTTGTCATTCCTACCAGAATAAGCTAAAGCTTCCTCTGAGATGAGTCTCTATTTCAACTTCGAACCCCAACTCGCACCAAAATAAAAACCTGATGTTTGATTTGGACCATCGAAAGTATTTGTATCGGATTTAGTAAAGTTAGACACACAGTTTTGAAGTAATAAGGAAACAGTACATGGACGGTGTCTTGTTATTGTAATTTTACCTATTTCAGGATGTTGAGACAACGCAGGAAGGGACGACTCGAAGGTCAGTAGTTGGGGGCATGTGGTGTTCTAATGATTAAAGTGCATACCACATAACTGAAACATCCATGATTTGATGTGCTTTTATACTAGGGGAGTCATTTTGAAACTACATTTTTGACAACCACACAACGTACCGTAAATAGGAATTGTTTCTTTTTATCTCTGTTTTGGTCTCCACCACCTCCTGGTTAAAAACAATATCAGTAGTTAGATGCTTAGTATTATACATATTAACGGTCGGTCAGTCATTTAGTGGTGCTGGGCAGGTCTTTGACAGTGGGTTTATCAGAGCTTTTATGCTAAAAACAGCTCCCTGTAGCGGTTGGAAACAAGGTGGGTGTGAGAAGTGAGAGTGAACCAAAATAGTCAAGTTCATAAGGCTGAGAGAACATGCAGGTGATATTTCTTTGTGGGTTTGTAACTGAATAATACCTCTGACATTACACACAGTCATCTGAGCCATATACAATATAAAAAAAATTGACTGAGTGCAGCTTCAAATTGTTTTCCCAGGGTGTTTTTTAGTTGTTAAAAAACACCCTGTAAACACCATATGTATTAGCTTAGCTGCTAGAACTGCTTATAATCAAGTTTATAACAGAGGGCTGTCAAGTGAAAGAACCAATTTTAATAATCTTTAACATCATATTAGTTTAGTGTTTCTAATATGATATGATATTATGATAAAAATGTTGCTGCAGACATCTAAAAAAACCTGGAGCTGTATTAAGAACCTGTATAGACTGACATGCCATGTTGTAGTTGACAATTGCTGCCAATAGAGGTCAATAGAGTTTACAGATTGCTTGATCTTCTAATCAGCATACAGTCAATAAGCAATTTCTACTCCATGTGTTAACTTAATTCTTTAAGCTGAGCCAGGTCTTATAATGTCTCATAGCCATGTCACTAACTGCATTTTTCACTATCTATAACTTGAACCCTTTATTTGTTGAACAGGGGGAACGCAAGTCTTCTGATCTAGGAATTCATTACTGAGTTAAATTGGTCGGTAAGATTTTATAGTGAGCTGTGTGTGTTTAAATCAAATTGAAAATGTTTCTATGTAAAACACTTGATGAAATAAACTCCCAGCTAAAGCAACATCAAGCATCCAGAGCGTTACAGCCATCATGAAGGGAACTAATGGCTGTATTATTAAGTTGTTACGAGGCACAGTGTGTGCTGCCTCTGTGCCATGTGAAAACGTGTTTTTACGGAGAGAAAACTTTCTTTGTCTAAGTTCTGTTGCCTTTGGCAGGTAACACATTGTGACTCACAGTTCTTCAAATGTGCGGCCCTCTTTTTCTATAGGCTACACACACACACACACACACACACACACACACACAAAACCATAAGAAGACCTACAAATAATGATGTACTGTAAGCCCCTTGTGCCTGTCAGTCTGGCACGATAGCTACTTCAGTTCCAACAGATTGATGAGAGACTGAGCTGAAGATGGACATCTGTGGGTTTTCCAGGTTTAGTCACTCTGAATTCTGTCTTGACATGTAGAGTGTGAAGAAACAGATGATATGTGCATGTAGAAAAAACAATAACTTTATGACAGTAAGCATCCTTGAGTTGAAAAACACACAAGCTAAATTTTAGTGCCTCGTCGATTACCAAACAGCAGCAACAACAAAGCAGAAAGAAGACATTTGCCACCAGCAGATATATGCTGATTATATGAGTCTTGAACAATTCTTCTTCTTTCCTTCATTCTGAAAGTGTAAAAATTGTCACTGTGTCACACAGTGTTTTCATGCTCAGGCCACTTCAGAACAAACAGCTCTTTACACTTAAAATGACGACTTGAATTGATTAGTGCCGTAAGTTCACTTTAACAAACAGCAGTTGGCATATCAGAAGACCATCTTGAATTGCGTGAGGGTTTAAATTCTCCAGAGAAATCTCTTTTATGTAGCTCAAAGAAAAGAACCATGAACGAAACCTGCTGTGTGCCTTGAGATATAGATAAGTTATACTTGTTTATTCTGGTGACTTGCTGTGTTGTGAACAGTATTCACATAATTTCCCTGAAAACATCTAAATGAACCAGTTAAACTGGAGTTATCTTGTGTTTTAATTATGCCACAATGGAACAAAAGTGGCTCTACAATGTAAATCTAGAACTGTGAAAATGTAAGTGGAATCCAAATCTGTATGGGACATGTGTCTGTTTGATTAAATACTTGTTGATAAAACTAGATAAATTGAGTTTATTGAACATCTTTCCTAAAATTTAGTGTAGCCTACTTAATTTTGCATTACATGACAACACTTTTAATAAAATATTCCAATTAGTTTCAAATTACTCACAATTCTAAGTTGAACCAACTTGAAATGTTTTACGTGACATTAATGTAAATTATTCCGAATATTAAGAGTAATTACTAAATGTGAATCCTCCATCGAAAGTAGAAAACTATACAAAAAGCAAGTCCTAGATTTTCACCAAACTTAAGAGCTTAAAAGCGCTAAAAATCTGAAAGTTGCCCTTTAAGAAGGGTCCAGTGAAACATTCATCTTTTTTCACAATAAGCTGCATAAATGTTTAGGGTTACTATGTGTGTGTACAACTTAATGATGAATTTGTATTGACCATATCATGTCTTGTGTCTTGTGCAGCAGTCTCTTGTCTTTTTTTTTTTCCTTTGGGGACCAGACTGTCTGGTAATATTTAAAACTCCACCCCAAAAGAAGTTGCAGTGATTCCCCCTCCTCTTCATCTCCCTCCCTCTCTTCTACTCTCCTCGGTCCTGCCTTTCTTTATATTTCACTCTTCTGTCTGAATCAGTACACTGGACTCGTGGGAGCTGAATAGGGATTTATTCAGGACAACAAATTCATGATCGCGACCCAAACTGTCCCACGCAAGGAACAGCACGGATTATGCGTTTTGCGCTGCAGCTGCTCAATGAAAGAAGAGACGCGCAGAAAGAGAAGAGATGGGCACCGTTACTGGAGTTTCACCTACAGGTTACCGGAGACGTTCTTGTCATTACGCCGTGCTGCTCTTACCTGTAGTCGGGGTTCTGGTTCAGCTTTGCGCAGCTTTTAACTTGGACGCAGAGACGCGCGTCGTTTTCACCGGTCCACGGGGAAGTTATTTCGGTTACTCTGTGGAGTTCTTCGGCAACTCATCCAGGTAAAAAAAAAAAAAAAAAAAATCTTTATACATCATCCACAAGTCAGTGGGGCAAAGTTTACACCATTCTCTATGAACTCAACCTATTAACAGTAAACTTAACTTTTTATTTGTTACAATATTCTATGAAGGCGACCTGTGCTTCTTAAGAGGCAGTTCTACAGACACGTGTAATTATGTATAATATTTTATATTGTACCATATATAGAATTTAGCATTAAACTACTACTCTTCCTGTACAAATTCAGTTTAAATTGATCTTGATGTGCACACCAACACACCAGCCTGTAAGTTTACTAGAGGTCTTATCACAAAATATTAATGAACACATGATATATTATAATATACAGTAGTCTTTTGGATAGACTGTGTTTGATAGTGATACAGTGGTGGGAATGTTTGCATTTAAAGTTAAATGAAATAAGACTCTTTATAATGCGTATTACACACACAAACACACACACACACTGGATTCCAGCCCAACTATGATTGGAAACAGACGAACACAAGTGTGTGTGTGTGTGATTCAGAGAGGAGGGGGTTAACCTACAGCAAAGTATGAAATACACTGATCTTCTTCTGAATATAAAGTGGCTTCTGAAACTAGTGTTGTAGATTTAAAGTGAATTAGAAAAACATCAGTCTACACTGCACAAAGTGCAAATATGATTTTAGACATTTTTGCAAACTGAAACATTTCACATTTGGAATAGCAAATCTTAAATCAGTAGCCTAGAAACCATAGCTTCATGTCTTCTTGGCCAGCTTGGATTTAGGCATTTTATCCGCATTCTTTTTCCTGATTCCTATCTTCCTGACTGAGTCTTTCAAGCTCCATGTGCTCCTGGGTGGGAAGTGTCTGTGAACTGATGTTCTTTAGAGTCTACGTCTGGGCTTTGACTGGACCACTCAAGGAAAGTCAGAGTACGGGTCATTGTTGTGAAAGAGCAAACAAGTTCTTCTTCTTTTACAGACATGACATTTACCATCACCTGTTTTGACTCACTGAGAGAGATTAACCAGCTTCTCTCTCTTGTTTCTAAAGAACCCTTACATGTAAATAACATATCTAAATGCTCAATTTGTACACCATGAACCAAAATAAAATGTTATTATCAGTTAATATAGATAGTGTAGTGTTAGTGTATATCACCTGCAGGTACCTGGATAGAAATACAAGAGCAACAAGATAAACTCTGGCTAAACCATGCGCTACTGTGATAAATCACTGTAAACTACTACCTCAAGACTGAGGTGCAGCTTCTTCCCTGAGGCTGTGAGGTTCATGAACTCTGTGCCATAACCTGCACTCTCACTTCTAACATTGTGATTTTATGTTTTTAAACTACTTTTATTAGTGTTTTCTAGTTTAATATATGTACTATTGTCTCAAATTATTCTGATGCCGGCCTGGGAACAAATTTCGTTCTGCCATGTTTTTAACATGTTGAATAACAATAAACTAACCTTGAACCTTGAACCTTGTATGCCCTAAAACACTGTGAAAATATATTTCTTTTTTTTAGAGAACAGCTACAAAAAAGAACAAATTCAATCCACTCAATCATGAATCCCTGCAGCTGTAACCACTCATCACTGTTTACGTCGTGTGTCACCTCGTGTTACATTGTGCGTTGATTGGCTGTAAAGACACGTGAGACAATTGCGCATAAACAAGCCAAGTATGTCTGCGCAGGATGAAAAAAATACTTACAAATACGATAATTATCTTACGTCTGGCAACACTGCATACAGCTAAACTGCTTACAAGCTTATTGAAAAAAAAATACAAGATATAAACTAACTGGAAAGTTTCACTGCAATTTGGCTTTACCCGAGACAGTCAGTCAGATAGCTGTTGCTTTGTCCAGTCAAAACACCCTCTCAGCCAGATGTTCACAGCTGTAGAGCTGAGGATATCCAGAGGATGTTTCACATCATCTGAAAGCTCTGTATGGATAATGACAAGAATAATGGTGCATATCACATGTTTCACGTTTTTTAATGGGCTCTGCGATAGCCTGCTGGAGAGCAGCTTGTGGCGGATATTATTCGAAAGTTAACTGTGTACAGTTGCTCCCGTAAAAAGGTTAAACTGCTGAGATCTTAGCCATAAATCCCAGTTACACGTTATCAGCTCTCCGTGTCTCACTTTTCGCTCCTCTAGGGCTCACAGAATAAAAGCACTGTTGGTTTAGTGAATATTAGTGAGGAAATTTGTTAAAATGTTGTTTGCTTAAATAAGCTTGTGGTGCTTAGAGGGCACGTTGTGGTGTTCATTTATTCACATGTCAGTTTATAAAAATGTATAGACTAATCTCTCCTTTGCCTGGAATAGTTTCGCTTACACTGAACAGTACCACACATTGTTTTCGATTAAATCTTGCATTTTGACGGCTCACAGTTACGTCTTCATGTGAATCTAGTGGTTCTTGCGCCGCAGGGAAAAGGACACGTTCCTGTATGAAAGCATCTGCTGATGGGACTGTTTGTGCTGCTTGTCATGCATTCTGACAATTACTGGACTGTTTGTCTCTAATAGCCTTGTTAAGAGTTGCTCTTGTTGCTCACCAGGTCATCTCTGTTTACACTGTCTCAGCACACATACACAAGTGTAGTGCAGGAGGCAGGCATTAAAGGGCAACTTCATTGATTTTCAACATCCTTCCTATGGTTTTAGTTTGGGCAGTTTATGTATGTAAATTTTATTAAACTTTCCTCTCCGTTCTCTGTATTTAAACTTCTCATCTAGATGATGTCACCTGAGATGTTATAAGAGAAATGTATAATTTTTGTTTTGTTTTCAAAGATCTTCTAGGAGCCAGTATTGTGTTGGGTTTTGCTCTTAGTTTTCATTCAGTCTTTATCTGTGAGCAGGGAAGTGACTGTTCCTGATACCGGAATTTAATTTGCACTACAGATAAACTGGACAGTCTAGTGGAGAGGAAATAGAATACGTGATCTTTTGTACTGCAACCTATATTTTTTCTTAGCTATGTTTGTATTCATGCCTTTTACTCATTGAGATTCACCCATAATCTTATGGTAGTGAAAGAAGAAAAGATAACAGCACTTGAGTGTGTGTGTAGTGTGAAGACATTCTGGGCCACCCACATATGTGTATAAATTTAATTAGTGTATTTACATGTAAATAAAGCATATATTTGGGTGGGGGATCACGCTCATATGAGCATCATATCCTGTTTATTATTACAATCCAGATACAACCCTGTGAAACCTGAACTGTGTTAGCAGGGATACAGAAGCCCAGTTGATTTCCTTGGACATACTTTGTGTTGGACTGGAGATTGTGTTATTATTTATACATTTTTTGACATAATGTTGTATAAAATAAATGTCTGTCAAGGTGTACCATTAGATTATGACTTGTTTTAGTATAATGTGGACAATAATGTGTAAGTGCATTCACTGGAGCTCATAAATCTATTCTAGTAGTTCCTTGTATAAATTACAGGTTGCATCTTTGACCTCACCGTGCCTCTAAGCAGTTTCCTTGTTTGCAGGTGTTCATGGTGAACATGAGTTACATGAAAGGAATCCCGATTTCAGGTCTTAACAGAAGCTTCCATCATCCAGCTGATACAATCACTTTGCTGAGGAGGCTATTGTTGGCTGTTACGTTTTCATTACGAGTGCTTTTAATTGTGCAGAGAGAATTGTGCAAGGGGTGGCGGGTGGTTTAAAGTCAGTCGTGTACCTTTGAAGGAGAGGCCTGTTGAAAGCCTGCACCCTGGTTGGCTGAGGGGCTGTGGAGTGAGTGGTTTAGGAGAAAAGCTTACCGAGCCATGTAAGTATTCTACTTGTGACCTCCAGACATTTTTGGGGGTGAGGGGAATACAGAGTCTGTCTGATCTCTGTTAATGTCATCAGTCACCAGTGTCTTAAGTTGTGCAATTTGTACTAGACCAGGCCTTTCTGGCAAGGCTATCTGAAAACCTTGAAATACACACTCATACACTGTATACACACACTTGCACATGTACAGTATGTTGGAATTGCATGAAGCCCACACTTACATCAATGCTAACAAATACATACGTATATCATTTAGCTGTAGCGTATGTTTTGCTGTATTGATTTCTTGTATGATTTTACCTCTCATTCATTTGCAGACTGTCTATTCTAGTGAGAATATGCAGAGATATCTCCAGATCCCCCTTGTTTAATCTCCCACTCACACATTTTCTTGTGAAACCTTCTGCACAAAAGCTCAAAACCACCTTGCTAGCTAACTAGCAGATGGCCAGCTAACCTGGCAGGGCAGTTATTACGTGCACGTTTTAAAAACACGATGCATTGTGTTAGTGTAGCTGCAGAGCTAAATTTGAAATAACCATAAAATAAGCTGCCTTGATTGTAAGAACACTAAAATTACCACATCAGCCTGGAGGACCATGCAAACTAAACTAAGAGTAAAGCCATCAACAAGTAGGGATTTCAGAAGGATGATTGTCATTCATTAAGCTAAAAGGAGCTACAGTAATTGCATTCTATCATTCAAGGTTCATGCAGGCCCAATATGACATGTAATCATTCAGCTAACAGTTGTGTTAGGTTCCATGTTGCAACATTGTAGCAAGCTAACTTTAAAGCTGCTCTAGTCATATTTTTTTCACAACAATGGTGAAATAACATAAAGTGCATAAAGTGAAAACCCCCACTGGGAAGCATGCCCTGCCCTTTACTGTTTTGGATCATTCTCACAAATTTTCATCAGCATTGTTTGCAACAGCAGTGCAGGGTTGTTTTCAGCAAACAAGCTCTAACAAGCCGACTGTACATGTGCACTACCTGGCTAGTAACAAACAGCAGATGGTCTAGCAGTTGTTGAGCATTTAGCAGTTAAAAAGTCAGACATTTCACTCAGGAACCAGCCCAAAAGAGCAAACAGCTGAAAGAAGAATATACTTTGCACTTACAATCAGTAGGTAAACGGTAATGTTGCCGTAGTCTGCCAGAATTTATTAACACATTTAATATATCAATTTTAATAAATATTAATTACTATCAAATTAAGATGCAAATCTTACTAGTAAAGCAGAAATCACTGAAATTCTTTGATTGGTTTGCAGCAAACATAAGCATATTTCTACAAAATAGAGAGTTACATACTGTAGGTTTAATGCAGTTTAAAAAGGTATTATTAGCAAAGTTCACCTTAAAGAAAATTCCACACAGTCTATTTAAGGTTTTTATTGAAAATGCAAGCTTCCTCATACTGTAATGATTCTATGACACCATACTAACTGTAAGTCTATATGTGGTGCACAAAGTAAGACCCAAAATAATATGCTTCTGATGAACGTCCTATACAGTACAGGACACTGGGACATTGAGGAAGCTGAAACCATTATAGCATAGATACTGAAGAATAATTATTTACTTGGCATCTACTAAAACCTCCTCTGGTTATTAAACGCATTCATTAACAGAGGATAAAAAAATTGCAATGCTAACTTAGACCTCATGCTGAGAGCTGTCCTTTAACTTGTTGCCACCTTATGTAAACTTGCATTGTTAATCATAGATAGAAGTTTAACTTTTTGCGTAGCAATGCTTTACACAGAGTGTCACAACCTCTGTGACCCACTACTAGTGATCTGTAGCAGTGGGAGGTCGTGTTTGTACCTTACATACCCCCATAAACAAAACACTGGATGATAGGGAGCCTCTTGTAACTTCCTTATGCTAATACTTAATGTTACTTTTCTATTTTTTTGCAGTTTGCTTTCACAATAAATTTTCTACTATTTTTGTACTTTTTAAAACATATAGTTTAATACAACCTAAATATGTATGGCTTAAGATCAAAGCAAAACTTTCTTGGTGTAATTTGTGAGATTTCCTTCACTGTGATAATTAAGATTTTGTCTTCTTTTCCCCTGTGTAGTATCAGTATTTTGATTGGCGCTCCAAAAGCCAACACCAGCCAACCCAACATCACCGAAGGAGGAGGTGTGTTCTTGTGCCCTTGGAGCCAGACTAACTGCAGCATTATCGACTTTGACAAGCAAGGTAGGGTGTCTTGTTATCTAAACTGATGGTTGACCTCTTACCCACACAGATAAAAATGGGATCCTTGAAAAATAAAGCTCAGTATTTTAAAATCCAAGGCAGACAATTCTCCCTATATCATAATCACAGCAGTAGTTGGTAACTCTCCTTGTTCCAGGATATAAAAATGTCACTCTCCCCAGTGGCACTGTTAAACACTCTTTGATGTCTCTCCTGTGTTTTAACTGTGGCTGAGTCTTTCCTCCACTCCACCCCTCGCTGAGGTCTCCATTTTGGGGCAGAGGTTGTGTTTTCAGTGTTTTCACAGAGCTTTGATTTCCCTGCTGGACTCGGTCCCAGTGTTGTGAGCAGTCTTTAATTAGGGCAGAGTCATTACGGGGACAAGGACCCCAGAGGACCTGGGCTGCCCCTGGTTCTGCTGGGAAAATAATCACCACCATCACAAATGCAGGAAGTGATAAGGACCACCGTTTGAGGATCAGAGGGTCGAGCTCATTGCATGCGTTTGTATGCCGATATCGAATGGCGTTTACTCAGATTGAGAGCTGCTACTACTCTGCATACACAAATACATACTTACAAAATGTTTACAAACACAACGTGTCTCTGAAATGTGATATATTGTAGAAAGAAACAGGCAAGCCACGCTTACAGTATGATCGCACACACGAATATGTCTGCACACACATGCTTTTACATTCAGTAGTCTTGCATTTCCCATTACAGTCCTCAGGATTCATGGTGTGTTTGAGGACATAGGCCAGACTCCATTAACAAAACAGGCGCTTCGAGCTGTAGCCAGGAGAGTTTAATGTCACCACTCTGCTGTAGACAGCAGGAACATATATCAAGTAATATACCTCAGCACATCTTACACAGTATACTGCATACACATTTTTTGTGTTTAAACATGGACTAAAAGAAGGCACATTTTGATGAATAACTTTTCAAGAATGCTGAATGGCAAAAACGTTTTAGTTTTTCTCAAGTCAGGAACTTGTCTTTACAGTGTTACAAAAGGCTCAAAAGGAAAGCAACCGTAGAAGCGATAATACTGTCCTACTTTTCCAAATGAATTATTGTAACAGCCTGTTGTTGAAAACAGAAATCATGGAGGTGTAATACTGCTGAAGTTGCAAAAATAAAATCTTTGGCAGACAACCTCACGCACGCACACACACACACACCTCTAGCACTCCACCACCCGCCTCCTTCATCACCATTCCCTTCCTCAATACTGCCAGGGCCTCTTCTTAACACAGATCCTGACAATGAACTAAAGCCGTTTGGGTTACAGTAACAACACTGTCCAAGTCCCTTTGAGCTTTTTGATGTCTGCCATAGCATGGAGGATGGATTAAGACTGTAGATCCCGGGAACAAGGCCATAAAATATCCACGTAAAAAGCCAAGAACATGTGGAGAACTCACTCTAATAAAGCTCTGACAGCACAAAAAACACAGATGACATGGCGATCTAAATTAAAATAGCAAGTTCTGACATCACTGGTTTCTTTCAAATTCCACTTTCTGAGAACTGAAATGTGTAGTTGCAATAATTTTTAAAATGATAAAAGAGCCGCTCAGATATGCTGCTAAATATGTTTTTGTCTTGTGTATTCTTCTAGGTGATCAGTATTTTTCTATAAATGATGTGAACACTCAGGTTGAGTTCAAGTCCCATCAGTGGTTTGGAGCAACAGTGTGTTCCCACGGTAACAGCGTCCTGGTAAGACTGATAAATATGATATATATATATAATATATGAGCATTGCAGTATTACAAAAGCTGTAGAGATTTTCGGTGTATAGTTATTTAACTACAACTGAACAATCATCAGTCCAGTGACAAGTTTAACGAAAGATCAGTTTAACACTTCCCAGATCAACATTTTCATGACATTATCTTTGTGTGCTTTCCAGGCTTGTGCTCCCAGGTATTACTGGAGGACCGAACACGAAACACCCTTCGCTGACGTTACAGGAACATGCTACCTCTCTGTAGATGGCCTCAAAACATTTGTGGAGTACGCCCCTTGCCGAACAGGTGAGATACAGCGATGATAGCTAACCTCGGGACAAAAATACACAGGTACCGCCAAGCTGAGTGGTGGTACCAAGTTGCTCCCAAGTTATTCTGAAACTTATACTGCGTTTACATTATGTTGTCAGAATGGGAAGTGTTAGCACAATCCATGACTGTTCACAAAGTAGTCCAACGTGATGTTTGTTTGATAGCCTAATTCAACTAACCAGCAAGATTATTACAATAGTACACAGTATGGAACATGATGGTACAACATACATTTTTAATTTCTGAAATCATAACTATACATACAGCACAGGTCTTATTTTGGTTAGCAGAGGGTTTTTCGTAGCCATACACAAACTTCTGGCAAAATTTTGGTTGGATTTAAATGAAATTTGTTGGATTCATGACACGGACCCGACTTTTTATCACAGTCCACATGTTCTTGATAGGGCTGATTAATTATATATTTAAATGATACATAGTAATAATGATCTAAGTGAAAATAATCACTTAGATTATTAATTCAGTGATGCTTAAAAGTTACAAAATGTAACTCTCTTAACTTCCTGTGATCATGATTGACAGCTCGTAGCTCCTCAGTGCCAACAAAAAAATGGTGTGTTGGATTGGACAAAATACTGAACAATGGAAGTAGTCCAAGGATCTCTGTGCGGGTCTGAGAAAGATGATGATAGAATTACACATACAAGTCAGTAAAGTCCTTTGGAGCCATTTTAAACAACTGCATATTCCAGGATGAAATGAATACAAGTATTTGGTAGGTGGAGCCACTTTCCAAGTTCTAGCAAAAGAACTGCCTCACAATAGAGAAGACATTGGTTCAGATGGTTAGGAACAACTCAGGAACCATCATTGTACAGGTCTGCCATGGTTACTGCTGGAACTCATGGCTGCTGTCCAAGAAAGTCCCTGCTCCAAAAACCACACCTTCAAACTCAACTCAAGTTTGCAGCTGATCACATTTACAAAGAAAATGTTGAGGTGTTCAACACGAGACTTGTGTCCATGCTAGAAAACAACAACAATAACAACAAATTTAAATTAACTCTACCAATTCTACCAAGAAGACTCAACAGGTTTTTTTGTGTGGCTACTGCAACACCGAAATTTCACTTTGGGAATAATAAAGTATCCATCTACTAAAATATCCAACCAGAATTCTGACACAAGCTTGTTGATGGCTACCAAAAGTGTCTGCTAATGGTGAATTTGCAAAGGAACATTCAGCCAAATATTAGCTGTACTGTATGTATACTTTTCTTAGTTTCGGAAAACCCAAAATGAACTAAAACTTGTCCACCACATTTTTGGTGGTTTCTTCTGTCAAATACCCTAGAAAAAATTCTATGACTCCAAAACTGTTACTGGGAAAAGCTCAAGAGATGTGTTAGAATTGCTTAGATGCTAGAAAAAGTGGATTGCATAATTTTGTTGGAAACTATTGTAACATCCATTGTTTTCTTGTGTTGTTTTAAGTTGGTTTGGAATGCAGTTTGGAAATGTGACAGTGGCAGGCAAAAACTAAACTGGATAATGCTGCCCTCAACAGAACATAATGTTTAGTTTTTTCATAAAACTGATTTTTTTTCCCCCATGCTGCTCAC
This sequence comes from Sandelia bainsii, assembly GCA_032362345.1. Lineage (NCBI taxonomy): Eukaryota > Metazoa > Chordata > Actinopteri > Anabantiformes > Anabantidae > Sandelia > Sandelia bainsii. Next base: position 3,558,049 of record JAUMHL010000025.1, on the reverse strand, counting down.
TGCAGAAAGACATGGACCTGCTGGACAGGGCTATTGTCAGGGGGGATTTAGTGCTGACTTCACCAAGGTAAGAGAATTATTAGCTGGTTTCTACATAATCACACAGTCACTGTTCCTCTGTTTTTGGCTGGTATTCGGGATTACACAGTGTACATTAGACCTGCAGAGTTTGTTTGAATGTCAGAATAAAACTGGTGACACGCAGACTCCTTAGCCACTGCTACTGTTGCGTGTGTTACAGGATGGGAGGGTTGTGCTTGGAGGACCAGGCAGCTTTTACTGGCAAGGTGAGCTCACAGGAATGTGGAACAGCATAATGGATTTTTAGAACATAGCTTCCGTAGATTTTTCCCTTTGGAGGATCCAAAAAATCAACTCAGCAGCCAGACTTCAGAAGTCGTGCCTTGTTTTCACCTTTGCTGTCTGTCCATCCTGTAGGTCAGCTGATCTCAGCCACCACAGAGGAGATTGTTAAAGCATACTACCCCTCTTACTTCCTCCTGTCAATTGCCGGGCAGATTCAAACCCAACAGGTGCAAGGGACCTATGATGACAGTTACCTGGGTGAGGAGGAAAGACAATCAGTACATTTATTGCTTTGGTCCAGAGCATATCTAACATATCTAAACAGCGGAATGCCATGAAATTTGATATAGCAGATTAATGGTTCTGCTAATATAATATCTGCTAAAAATTTTACCTGAAGATTTTCATTCAGTTCTCTCAGCACGTTCATGCTTCCAATAGGACGAATCTTGTCCATTTTGGAGAATTAATGAGCTTTTGACTAAGGCTACCCCTGTCAACTTTGTCCACAAAAAAACTAAACAATAACAGATTGCAGATTGCTGTTGATGTTCTCAGTATTTGAACCTTTCCTCTGGTTTAACCATCAGCCTCAAATAGCGGCATACACGTGACTCATGACATGACTCAGAATACATCACCATCTAATAATAGTTTGCTTCAAGTGCACTCAGCATGGTGGAGGGGATATAACTATATTATTTTAAGTTGGTCGCGTTTTCTCTTGTGCTACTCTCAGAACAAATTCAGCACTTTTACAACCTTCTGACCGACTGACGTCATGACTTTGATATCGTAGGGCTTAGTGAACTTTGGTCATGATGTGTTTGAAAATCCATCAACGATTTCTCTATATAAGTTTGAAGTGTGGCATTAGCATGTGTCACTGCCCACTTGTACACTGTTGCACGGGTTGTTTTTTGTGCATCCAGCTACTGTACCCTGGCTACATCTACTGTCTTTGTGCTACATCCATTGATGTATTTTGTGTGACTGGTGTAATGTTTAGCAGATAACCTTTAAAATGCACAAAACTCAACACTAAAAACATATGGAACAGCACAAAACAATGATGCGCTAAAATTACCATAAAAGAATTCTGTTAATTATTATTATAATTTAACTCTAACTCTCCATCTTTCCTTCAGGTTACTCTGTGGCCGGTGGTGAGTTCAGTGGGGATGATGAGGAAGGTGAGGGTCATATTTACAGAGCAGAGTCAAAATGCAGGGCTGAGTACAGGGCTTTCTAACCCCCCCCTTCCCTTAAGCTCTGTCTAATAGTTAACTCCTCAGTTTCGGTGCACATAATTGAACTGTAACAACAAGAGATTATTAAGTCTTTCAGGAAGCAAAAGCACCAAAGAAGGTCTGATAACTGTGTTTTAGTCAATTGGTCACAAGCTTTATCCAACTTTGCACTTCTTAGTTATCAGTCTTGTTTTGAAATGACACCTCCTAACCTTTTGCCCCTTGATTGCTGTGTTGCAGATTTCATCACGGGAGTTCCAAAAGGACTCATGCTGTATGGTTTAGTAAGGAGTCCTCACATTTTCATTTTACAACATTTTACAGTGTGAATAGTGTACAAAACATACAACTTAAAAGACAGATCCAAGAAACACACAGTGTTCTCATGTGGAGATTATAAAACAAATTATGGATTATTTATATGTAATCCAAAATGTCTCCTATATAGGTATCCATATTAGATGGAAGGAATCTGACGTCTCTACTCAACTTGACAGGAGAGCAGGTATGTGCACATCTGTCTGGAGATTTTCTGTACTTTAGCCTGGACATAATGTGTGGAAACACATTTAAAGTGGCATGTGTACAGAACGGCTGAAGATAAAGGAAATGGCCCTGTGGAGAGGAGGCCTTTACTGGGGTCAGAGTTCTAGCTTACAGTATGCACATGGTTTCTAAAACCATAAGCTGTGCCCCACCAAAAGAAAACCAAGAAACAGTGTTCATGTTATTACTGTTTTGATTCAGTACGTGCTTTTTGAATGGAAAGAGTGGCTGACTGGGCTATTAGTCATATTGCTTAAAATAAGTACAGTAATTTAGTCTAGCAGCCAGCATGTTTTATGTGCTAATAAATGACTCCAGGGAACAGTTGAACTTCCCATGGTGATTAGTGCAACAAATAAGATGTGCAAGCAGCCCCCAGCTCCACACTGACATTTTACTATGCACAAATTTAAAATGTACATCAAAACAGGTGAGTGGATGCACATTAAGTGCCTCTTTACTGAGGTGTGGCACACAGACAATAACACAAAGCTGAAAGTTAACTGTAACTATCAAAGATCAGCACTTAATTTTTGTAACTCAGTTAACTAGTTAATTAATACTAATTAATTGAACTTTGGAATTCATTTTGGCACAAAATGAGGATTTGAATATCTTTAGAAGGGATTTCATACAGGTCACGGTCCTTACAGACTGGGTGGGCAGGTAGGACAATCAGTGAGATGAAATTCTGTCAATTAAAAAAATGGGAATGTGAATATTTTTTTAAGACAACCTTGAAGAATTGTGAACATTTCCTTTAAGTTGGGAAATCATGGGGAAACTGGCTTGTCTGTTACTTTCTTGTGCAATTCACAAGGTTTCATTGTGCACATATTGCAAGATGTAAGAGCATGTGACCATGCACACATGGGAAAACACATGTCCGAGTGTGTTTGTGTGTGGGTGCCTGTTTTCAGTTTGGGAGGTCATCAGTGACTCCTCAGAGGTGTCAGTCTCAGGGTGGAGGGTGATGAGTAAACTGTAAAGGCAAGGGTGATCTGGGGTAAACTCCAGGCTAATTGACTCGGCTCTCTGTGGGTGAATGCCGGCCCCTCTGTGGGTGCTTGAACTGTGTTGTCAAAAGTCAGCTGCAACAACACACCGGAGGTTTTTTTTGTGCAGGCTGTCTTGTTGATTTAGTCAATGAAACCTTCAGTTTTGCAATTTGTTATGCCATTAAGCTCAATTTATTTCCAAGGCACTGATCCCCACAATATTGTTTCTGTTCAGCCATGTATCTGTACTGTAACAACGCATGTTGAAGTCAGACTCTGTATATTACACTAGGGTTGGGTAATATAATGACATAGTTGTAACTGAATAATTTTATGATCCAAAATTTTTCTTATTGTGCAGGGCGTCGGCCGAGACCCCCCCTTGAAGTCAGATTCATTGAACAAGAACTGACAGTGGTGCAGTCATTTGCTTCTAAAGTTTCTAAACAAGGCTCCCCCCTACTAACCAACCTCATATTTATTTTAATTTGCTAATGATTAATACTTGAAAGGCTCTGTAGAGCATGGTGGAGTATAATAGATGGTAGAATGTCATAGTACTTTAATTTACTTGGCAGACGCGACTTACAAGAAGACACAAGCAATTACCATTTGGGTTCTGTAAATTATGAGTTACTACAAACTAAGAGCCCTGATAAGAACCAACTTGTTAAGAAGAAAAACGTGCTAGGAATTGTTAAGTGCTAGACAATTTATTGTAGTAGAATGCTGGGTGGAGCAAAAAGTGTCATGCTAGCAGCTTAAATTAAATATCGTAGCTTTAACTACTATTGCTACTACTTTCATTAAGTCACATCTATAATAAGAGAATCCCAGGAATTTGATAGCTGATGACTGTGAAAATTCATCTGTGGTCAACTTTTCTTCACTTGCTGATCTCACCTCACCTCAGATGAACATTCCCGGTGGTTCAGCTCGACAGGAAGTGTTGATCATGTTTCTCAGAGCATGGGCGTGTGGCAAAGCAGCGCTCCAAGGGTATCATGGTGGATTTACGAGCTGTTTTGTGTAGTATGTGATATAGGAATAAAATCTGTCTAGTTTAGTTTTCACAACCTCACTTCCATGTAGCAACACTACAAATCACTTTGAAATGAGAGTCACCCAAGAATGTAATGTGACCCTAATTTATCATACATGGTATGAAAGTAAACTGGAAAAACCCAAACCCCATGGGATTTGTCTTGGAGTGAGTTTTAAAGGAGTTCAAATCCTCGATCCCCAGATTCCCTACCTCTGCTCGAGCTTACAGAAGCTCTAACCCTGATCTTCATGAAGAAGAGAAGAAGAGACCCCAGGGTATTGTGGGATTGAGGAATTGAGGAAGAAAGCTTCTGGGGGTGGTGGTGGAAGGTAGAAAAGGGACGTGGAGACAGAAAATGAGAGAAAAGAAAGGGATCTTTGCACCATGGTGTGATTATAGGCTAACTGGATCTTGTTTGTAATGTGTTCCAGATGGGGTCCTACTTTGGCTATGCAGTGGCAGCCGTCGACATCAACAACGACGGGTGAGTGGATGGAGTGACGGTGACACAGACGCTGGAAAAAAATAGACAAAGGGAGACAAAGTGAGAAAAGGGAAGTGAAAAGGCAGAAAGTGAGTAAACTAAAAGTGAAGGATGAGGTCACTCACAGGTCAACAGTGACCTTTTGGATGTTTCCCATGCTTTTGCAGTCATCCTGAAATGTGTCATGAACATTTCCCCTTCTTTTGTCGGGAAAATATCCTGTACTCTGATTCTGGGTACAGATTTTCTCTATTTACAGTTCTTTTTTGGGCAATTTCACTTCTCTATCCCTGGTAGTCGCATTCCTGGGAACTAACCTGGGAACTCAAATCACACTAACTGGGTTACTATATATACAGTTATTTTTTATACTGTTGTTAATTTAATATGAGTGAAGGACACATTATTTTTTAGCCTTTTTCAATATTCTATAGAAAATAGTGACTTCACTGTTCCTTCCCCATGTTTCAGCCATGATGTGAGATTCATTGTTAACCTGATGAAACTCAGTGACCTGACATACAAGCAGCATGTTAAACTCAGTCTAAACATCATGTAGTTTTAATTAGAACTTGGAACAACATGACACACGACGACACTATGAGACAGATTAGAATAAAATGATTTTTCCGACCTTAAAACTGCATGAGGCAAGGCACAGTGAAATGACAGTAACAGTATGTTTAGGTTAAGTAAAGTGGCTGTGGCTTAACAAGTATAACACAACACAGAGTTGTGGAGACATACTGAGCTGTAGAACCGTTCACCTCCAACCGCACAGCCCTCATCCACATTTTTAGTTCAGTGGGTGGATGAGGGTGAAATGAATTAAGTTTGCTGAAATCCAAACTTGCACCTCCTCTATGATATTGCTCTGCTAGTTGCCCACACTAGCTAACGGTCAAGTATCCAACTTACATTTGACAAGACATCAAACATGTTTTTATGTTTTACAGGCGGAGGAAAGGAGTGTGAGTGTATTTGTGACAATTCATAAATGAACTATGCAGGAATAGAAAAAAAAATCATTTTACCTTCAGGGGGAATACTAAAAACAAAAATAAGTAATAAGTAAATAATTGTCCAATAAGACACTCACAGGCAGATATCACATACTGTATCTCTCTTTGTCTCTTCTCCTTCTGTCTTGCCTCTGCTCACCTCCTCAGTCTAGATGACCTGGTTGTTGGAGCACCAATGTTCATGCGTCGAGCGTCCTGCGGGCGTCTGGAGGAGCTGGGTAAGGTGTACGTGTACCTCCAAACGGGCCCTTTGCTGCTGGAGCCAAGCCAGTCCAACCTCCTCGGTCCACAGGTCTTCAGCCGGTTTGGCACTTCGCTGGCTCCACTGGGTGATCTCAATCAGGATGGATTCAACGGTAAGTCTGATACATGCTGTACGAGTAAATGTTGGATAGTTGAAATAATTGAATAGCCATTTTTATTTAGTTTGCACTTGTTTGCATTAATTACAGTAATTCTATACTTTCTATAAATGTTGGTTTCAACCTCTCATTTGTGAGAATTTGTTGCTTTCCCCTGTCAAACATTAAAGTGAACTAAATACCTTTGGGTTTTATACTGTGGCTACCTCAGGACATGGGGAAGTACAAGGATTTTCAATTATCAGGTGAATCAATAATAAAAATAATTATTTGCAGCTGTTATTAATACTTATTACAACTTAAACCTTGCACTAGCACAAGACTTACTATATACTATACTCCTCCCTCTTCCTGCTCTGCTCTGCTCAAAATCTCTGTGAATCTATGGAGTTTTGTCTGACGGGCTGCACAAAAGCCAAAGCTTTTCTTACAGTGATATAAAGCAGGACAGCAAGTCCTCACATTTAAGAAGCTCGCTGTTGTTTTTGATGAATGACTTACTCACTGATCAAAATGGTTGACCAGTTGATTTAATGTTTCAATGCTGATTTAAAGCTAGCTCCGACGCTATTTGGCAGCGTCAACAGACTTACTGGAAGAGCTTTTTATTCAATTGTGATTTTAGCCAGCGTCTAATGAAGTAAATCACCATAAAACAAAGAAAGTCACCACAAAATAATAACAATCAATAACTTTGTTACTGTCCCATGAAAAACACTTTCAGTCCATGACCATTATTGTTTTCATATGATATACATGTACGCGATTGAAATGCAGATGGTGGGAAAATGTGTGTTGCTGTTTACAGACATGGCCGTTGGCTGTCCCTATGGAGGAGACGACCAGCAGGGTTTGGTTTTCATTTATAACGGTTATGCTGGAGGACTGACAGACACGCCCACTCAGACACTCTCTGGCCAATGGGCTTCCAGCTCTTTCCCAGCCAATTTCGGCTTTGCTCTGCGAGGCAACAGAGATTTGGATCAAAATGGCTACCCAGGTACTGCAGAAGAGAGTCCATCACCAGACTCCTATTAACACACCAGATATCTGTATTTACTCACTTTCCCTTCTTGCAGATTTGATTGTTGGTGCTTTTGGGGCTGATAAAGCAGTGCTATACAGGTATGTTAAACCTACCAGCAGTGTAATGACAAATATACAGACTATTATTCTTATTCTTTCATTGTGTGCGTCTTCAAACAGGGCACGACCAATAGTGAGTGCCAGTGCATCTCTCACAGTGCATCCGACGATGTTCAACCAAGAGGAGAAAACTTGTGAGCTGGACGCTGGGAGTGGAACTACTGCTGTGTCTTGGTAAAGTTTAGCTCTACTTGTATATTAACTGAAAGGTTACATGCTGTTTGATCCATCATGCAGTATAAGCCACTGTATCCCTCGTGGTTTAGAGTAAAGAAGAGCTTAAAGAGCTCTCTGACAATAGCTGAACATGGAAAGTCTTGCAAATGTTATGTAACACACATCTTAGTTCAATTTCAGCTTTCCAAACTTCATGAGAATGTCAAATGACTTCATGTTTGCCAGTTTCCTGTCCAAACTTCTCTAAACAGGGCTCTCAATATTCTTAGATCCAGTGAAAAAAGCACTTTCAGTCTGAGTGAAGCTCTTTCCACAAGCTCAGTGTGGAACATTTTGAGTCTAGTGTGAGAGGCTGCTGTTTTACTATGTGCCAGCTAGCTTGATACAAGTGAGTCTTGTTTCCGTGTTTAGTGGTGTCTTTTGCTACCTTGGAAACACAAAGGAGCAGAGAAGAGGTAGTGGGAGAAAGGTGGAGTAGTTATATGTTGGTGAATTATTATCATCAGTTAGATAATATTGCAAACACAAATGTTGGATTACATGCTGCATTGTTTTTTCTGTGAAAACCTCGTAGTGAGGAAGGCTGTCTGTGTGACTGCCATTGCCAAATAGAAAATTAGAGAACTAATTTCTAAATGTAAGGAAAGGCCGACCACAAACAGTGTAAAAAATAGGGTCTGATTTCATGGATAATGTAATTTTAAATAATACACAAAAGTACCCCAATTCAGTGTGTCCACAACTAGTGTGCATACTACATGTGTGTGTATTTTTTATTTCATATTTTTGTCTGTGTTCAACCCCCCCAGCATCAGCATCACTTTCTGCCTGCTGGCTAATGGGAAGCACCTCCCCTCTCATCTAGGTGAGGCCCGCACACACACATAATCACTTACACACACACACACACACACACACACAGATGGTCCCCATTATTGTACCTTGCTTTCTTTGTGTAGCCACAAGTATGCTGGACCTCACTGTGCTCAATTTGGCAGTTAAGATCAAGATAAAAGAACAATCATGTAAATATAGAGTAAATTGGTGGGCTCCACCAGTTTAGGAAAGTGTGTGTGTCTGTTTTAAGTGCAAGGGTGTGTATGGTCTGTTTTGTCTGCATAGTTGTTGTCATGTGGTATTCAGCAATGTCTTCTGTGTGTTTCTGTAAACTAATGTCTACCACTTTATATGTGGGCAGATGATGAGACATGCTTTTATATCTGTGTAAATGTGCCTGTGCATACATTTCCATTCATTTTGTGTGTAATACAGTTATGGAAATGTACAGATGTGCATATTCACTTTTTTTTTTTTCCTTGTGCGTGCGTTTTGATATCCGCTTTTCAAGGATTTTCGGTGGAGGTTCAGTTAGACAGTGCGAAGCAAAACCAGAAGGAATCCATCAGGAGAACTCTGTTCCTGGACAGCAAGCAGCCGAGTCTGATGAAGACCTTCAGCCTCGCCAACAGTGAACGTCTGTGCCATGAGAACAAGGTCTATCTGCGGGTCAGTCAGTCACACTAGCAGTGTTTACTGTAAGCCTCAATGTCAAGCAGGCTTTTAAATGTTGCATACAACCAAATGATTTTAAGTATACTTCTACGCTATAAGTTTGATCTATAAGAATAATGAATTAAAGAAGACACTCAAGCACACTGTTGCTTTGAGTTAAATGCCAGTGGTTTTACAGGAACTTGGTCGACCATCTATCTACCTCCCTGTTTTGTTTGTATCTCGTGTGCAGGCATGAACACGCACATGTACATTGAAAGATGGTTTAGGTAATGTAAGAAGGATAGGGGAGTAGACTGCCAGCTAGCTAGCACTGATATAAACAATGCATGCTATTAAAATAAAATCCATTTTGCAAATGTTTCATGAGGGATAAAATGCACACAACATATTCAAACCTTTTAAAGTGGATTGTTTAAAAAGTACACACAGTCACAGTAGAAAGCAGAAAGAAAGACACATCAGTGGTTCAAACCAGAACTATGATAATAAGCTCCAGGTTGTAAACAAACAGATTTTTCTCCTTTAATTTCAGTTACATTTTATTCTCTCATCTGAAGATGAAAACAAAGACAGATAATAAAGTGTTTTTTCACTACTATTGCTGAGGCCAATCATCTCGAGCCTTTTATACCCTTCACAAATTTTCCAGCTCTTAATGCCGCAGCAGGGTCCTGCTGGTTTTCATTTGATCCGTTTAATCAGAGACCTTGTCGCACCTGCAGCACCAGGTGAATTCAGTTAACTCATAGGCGGCAGAACAGCGGTTAAAGTTATTTCCTACTAAACAGGATTTGAAGTCGCCGTTTGAAGTTGCTGTCTGAGGCGAAACTACTGCAGAACCAGTCTTCTCATCACTCAGTGGTGACCTGATCAAAGCGTGTGCCTGACAAAAACACTTAAGTCACATGTTTACGTGTTCATTCTAAGGATATAATGATCAGAGCACTTTGATCTTTGACATAATAAGAGACGGTTTGAGTAGAAACCATCCCCTCACCTGTCAATCAACACTTGCTCTATCCCTCTGTACAGTTCACTATTTCTTTCTTGTACTTTCATTATGAACCACTGTGGCTGGTCAAACAGAATTCATTTCACTCCTCCATGCCAATAGTAACATCTGCTTTTCATTTCATATAGTGGCAACAGTTTTGCAGCACATTCACTTGAACCAGGTTTTCACAAAAATCTGCATTAAAAGGGAAATTCATCTGCAGTTTTTGCTTTACACTGAAGACAAAAGGGGGTCAAAAGATGAATATGAGACTAAGGTTCAGAATGTCAGCTTGTATGTGATGCAATGTACTCCTCCATACATTAAACATGTTTGCATGTCTGCATCATTGACATCACTAGAACTGTTCTTCTTTTGATACGTGGTTCCAGGCCTTCACTGCACTCTCCGTCCGTTTGTTTCGAGGGATTTCTCCTTTTAGTCTTGTATTTCCAGTTGGGTGAAGGTCTTGTGATTGACTTTGCCGGTCCAAAACCATACACTTTTTCTCACTAATGAAGTCCCATGTTGAGTGGACTACATGTTTTGAATCATTGCCTTCCTGCATGATGAAGCAGGTATTAGTTTTGACAGATAAAATGTTTCTGTACACCTCTTAATTCATCCTCCTCCATCATGACTTATATCATCAATGAATATTAGTGAACCAGTTCCAGAAGCAGCCATGAGACCATTGTACCTTCATTCCTTGATACCTTCATTGAATTTTGAAAAGTGACAAAATAGCACATTAATGTACAGGACAATGTTTTTCAGTGCATTTGAAACAACATATCACAAACAGCAGTTACTCAGATAGATGCATCTTTCTCTGTTGCAGGGTGAAGAGGAGTTTCGGGATAAACTCTCTCCAATTTACATCAGTCTCAACTTCAGTCTGGATCCTCATGCCCCAGTGGACCACCATGGTCTCAGACCAATCCTGAATTATGAGACAGAACAACTTATTGAGCAGAAGGTACGTCCATTCTCCAATAATACAATATAACTCTAACAAAACTATGGTGCAGTGTGAAGAGGCCTGGGAGGTCCTTCAAAATAAAACAAAAATCAATCCAGTAAATAACACGGAATTAGTTATCCGGATAACTCAATTAACTTACATTCATGGATTTTTTTTTATCAGAAAAGTGTTTTGCAGCCCTGAGTAATGTTGGCAGGTCCCAGTGTCAGGTTGCAAGTACAGTATAACATTTGCCAATCAGAGGGTAGAGCAGAAGCTTCTTTGTACTGACCCCAGAGTAACCCCAGAGGACTTGGCTAAGCATGTCAACACTGTATCACCTCTTTCCTGCATTTGGCAGCTGTATTGAATCATGTAGTTACTGTTCAAGCAAAAATGTCTTTGTCATATATGTTTGTAAATTCAGTATCTTATTGTAGGACTGTTGATCATATAAAATGTAAAAAATGATTAGCAGATTAAGCAATTAGTTGCAGTGTCTGTGCAATGCATATTTCAGGTTAGGCTATGTCAACAGCGCCTGTACAAACCAAATGACAGGTAGTGCTTGAATATAAGTAATATTTTTAAAATTTACTGTTCGCTGCTTAAAAATGATTTGTAACTGCATGCTAGAAATAAGCTGACAGGTCTTTCCTAAACGTCCAGCCTAGAAATCAACAAAGCACTGTTTCAGTTCTGTGTTTATGTTCTTCTTGGAACTTTCAACTTCCAGGGATATGAAGTGGCCACACGCCTTGCATTTTATGAACTAAACAGATGGTCTCCACAATGATTACCAGCAGAAAGAGAGCAGATGGCATGATGTAAAATCATGTTACATGCACAGTGGTTCTCAGGACTTTACATACAGGAAATTTATTTGAATGGCAAAGACTGAGGTTGTAGGCCTGAATCCCATATGGGACAGAGGTGCACTGCACTCTGGTCTTGAATGCTAGTTTTTTGTTTCCTGTATGAAAGTCTGGTAGGTTTCGGAACAACTGGTGAGCCATGGTTCTGCAAAATCACAGAGGAAGCACTGACAGCTCTGTTTGGGTGGGGCGGTGCTCAGCTCTCAGACATCTGGTTGTGGTTTGTTTATGTATGTTGCCAGTGGTCTCCTCCACCAGGCAGGAGCTACAGCCCGAAAACGTGCACGTTTTTTTATTTTTTATTTTTTTTTGTGAGTGAAGGTAAAGTGAGCGTGTGATGTGGGTGTGTGAGAGTGTACGTCATGTGGTTGTAACTGGGTGTTTCTTCTGTAACTTTTCTCAGTGTCCAAACTTTAAAAGTAACACCATGTTTTGCTTTGGTTGTTCTGTCACTGTCCTCCTGTTCTTGTGTGTCTGTTCTTTCTTCTTTTCATCACTTGATCAGTTAGCTAAAGTGATAAAAACAGTGTAAAGCATGAACCTTAATGCCTATTTAATATGAATAAATAAAAGACAGTATGGGTGTTCCAGATCGAACATTCAGCATCTTTGTCATGTCAAATGTATTGATAGTGTAGCACAAAGCTATTATTAATGGGTTTTGTAACTACTATTATTATTCTTTGTCATTCTATTTTGTAGATAATGATGCTGGAAGTTTAAACTACAGTTTCCATGATGCTTTGGGGAGTATCAGCAAAAGAAACTATACTATTGGCACGGACTGATTGAGTTACGCTGTGGCCTAGTCCATATTTGTTTAGCAAAACTGCCACCATTAATCTGTAAAGACCATCCATAGGACTAAACAATCAAGTCATCTTAATATCTTAGGTTTAGGCCGTTTTAAAGGCAGTTTCCCTCATACACTGACATTGAATTAGCCATTTCATTAATTCATATAACCTATGAATGCTTATATATATATAAGTTAAGTCGATGATCTAACATGAAACTCACTATAGTGAACTTTTACATCACTGCCACATCTGTAAAATGTTAACCGCTGCTTTGACTGCAAAACCAGAATATTCAGTTGTGATTATTTCTCGCAGCCCTTTATCCTACTGAAATGTACGTACCGTTTATTAGTGGATTATAAGTGAAAGATACTCCATTTAAATGGATGCATTCTACTGGAGAAAATGGCCACAATTCTGACTATGGTCAGAATCTGAATCTGATTTACTTGCCAGGTAGTACAAGGAGTTCAGGGTGTCCACAGAAAGCACAACATAAACATCATTCAGCATAGTGTATGCTAACTTGTCAGCATGGAGCCAAGCATTACTCTATAAGTAAACTAAAATTTTAGCAAGAGCAAGAGATTTTCAAACAACAGGATGTCAGTCATTTTAGTTTGATTCCCTAGTTTGGCGCATTTGTCACAAGCTGTTGGTTATCTGCTAGAGTTTTACTTTGAAAACCCAAAAGATATTATTATTTGGTCATATCTGCCATGAATAAATCAGGTAAGAAATCAGAAAAAATAAATTCAGGCAACTTTAACAGATGCCTGACAATTGTAATTAACCTTTAAGAGTCAGGTTCTTGTTTGCCTTGGAGAATGTACAGGTATAGGTGTCGATGCCACATGGTGCCAGAGTTCAAAGAGTACAAAGATAATAGCTGAACATTCTCAGTTAACAAGAAAATACTTATTGACTGAATATGAAGTTTTACAGTGTAGCTAAAGGCTAAGGATAATGCAACAGTCCTGCAATAAACTCCCCTTCATGCACGTTATTATATTCAGTTTTAGTTCAAACTGCTTTAGAGCAGCGTAGAGTCAACTCTGTGGTCATTTTGGAGGATGTAGTTTGTGCTGTTACTGAGCTGTACTGCATCTTAGGACAGAAACACACCAAGCCACCGTTCAAGAACTAGCGGCAACAGTGACTGTTGCATGGTCGTGAACACGTTGCATGTTCACTTTGCCTGGGCTGAAAAGCGACACTTGAACCCTCGCGGAGACTAAAGCCAACAGTCAACTAGCACGTACGTTCTGTGCCTGTACAAGAAGAAATAAGTTCCCATACCAGCAGGTGGTGGTAGTCTGTATTCGTCATTCAATAAAGGACCAGCATTCCCGCTTCAAGTCCTGCTGGGGACCTTTGTTCCCTGTCATAGGTCATAGCCCCCTCTCTTCTCCTGTGTTTCCTCTCTGTCTCCTTACTAACACTAACTGAAGCGAAAATGAAAGTATAATGTTGGGAAGATCTGCTTGTATTGGATGTTCACAAAATGATTACCAGCAGTGGGTGTGCCCTCTTGACTACGTTGTTTGCTTACTTTCGTCTGTTATGTTCTATTCTTGTGCGGTGATTCGCCTTTGTTAATATACTGTAATTGGGGTGGACAGAATAATAGAAATTGGTTTAATAAAAAACATTCTCGTGTTACTGTAAATGTTTTAGTATTGCTAATTCTTATTTTAGATTTTTAACTTGGTAGTGCCCCACAGTCACCGAACACCATCTTTCTGTGCAGTGCACTAGTCAGTGGTCGACCAGGTATGAATTTGATGGCAGTGATTTCACTGCTTCGTGCTTTTACGTTGGCCTAAAGGGCAACACATGGTCTACTCCTTCAAGAGTTGGAGGGAAACATGGATCAAACGTATGGGAAGATGAAGAGATGAAAGTGATTAAGGGCTGAAAAGTGGTTAGAAAGAAAGGAAGATAAGTTGGAACTCATCACTTCAGTTTAGTAAATCTCTTACAGAATGTGTGTTCTCTTGTCTGTTTGGTGTTAAATGACCGATAGCATCTTAAGTCCCGAGTGGATGTAAAACCAGGGACTTGAATGAAGAATCTCCGCTGAGACACTGTTAACCATTGCCTCCGTAGCATTCTTTATGGAATCTAATGTTTCCCATATGCTGGAGAGATGAGGCTGACGGCAACGACGACAGTATGGATCAACATGGGAGGAGCAGCAGAGGAGAAAAGTGAGAATAAAGCGAAAAGCTCAGGGGACACACTTGAAAAGACAACAGAGTCAAATCAAACCATTTATCTTTCCCTGCGGTTTGTACCCAGTCATCTGTCACATTAAAACTGCAGACCTGATTGAGCCCTATTCTCTTTTGAATGTTTTAACTCTTCTTTGAGGCTTTTCCACAAAAATGTAACTCTTATTTAGATGGAATCCATCACCCTTTCATTCCCCACAAACCTTCGCCATGTTTTCTCTGTCCGTCCCTTTCTTCTTTCCCACATGTAAGGCACACAGTACTTTTATCCTGCAAACATGAATGGACACTTCTTTCACAACTCCTTGGCATCTGGTTTTGGCAAATATTGTTATAGTTTTGTGCATATGGAGGATATGTATCCTCTGTATCCTCTCTTATCCTTTCATTAAACCATAAATCTAGGGTACAGGGCTCTGTAAACATTCACTTCCCTCAAACCTTTTTTCTGTCCATACCTTTGGACTCTCTTTCACCCATCATATCCATCCCTCATTCCACCTTCTGCCTCCATTTATCTCTATTTTTCTTTCTTTCTTTCTCAGGCCCAGATTCAACTCGATTGTGGAGAGGACAACATCTGTGTCCCTGACCTCAAACTGGCTGTTTATGGGTGAGAGGAAATCGCCTTTCTATCACTTTACCTGATTCAACAAACAAAACCTGAACCCTCCGGCTATACAACCCTCCCTTTGTGACTGTGAAATTCAACATATACTAAGGAAGGTGCTTAAATCTGACATATGAAACACATGTGTCTGAGTCTTTTTGTGCATTTCAAGTGATGCGTTTTATGTTTCTGGTTACTGTGGAGAGGATCCAAAAGAAATGCAGAGTTAGCGTAAGCAGTAGTTGGCATCTTGATGAACAGACAAATTAAACAACATCATTTGACATGAACCCACACCAAAGGGTGGCCACAGCACAGGCTGCCCAGTTGGAAGAAGTATTCACTGGGTTTTTTGCTACTATAGGGAGGCAGAAGAAGCTGTAAACATAACATTTACATAGCATTCATATGGTTAACATGTTAGCAAACATTTGCATATAATATTAGCATTCATTAGGTGTCAGTCCCTATCCTCCCTTTGGGATTTTAATAAAGTCAGACAACAATTTAGTTTTTAGCATCTGAAAAACTCCAGCTCAGCTCATGAAATGAAACGAGAAATGCAGCAACATCCATAAAACTCATAGAAGCGCTCTTATCAAGTAATTCTTTTAAAGTTTTAGCTGTAATCTCTGCCATCTAAAAACGTCTGATTAATGGAATCAGAGTATGTGATGAAGCAGATTATCTGCATTCTCACATGGCGCTAAGTGTGGCAATGTGCTTCGTTATCACACAGCCACTAAATGCAAAAGAAGACTCAATGTATATCTTCAAAAGTTGTTTACAGTCAGTTAAAGCTACCCTGCGACATTTATGACCACTGGTCGTGCTATGGAGGAATGTTCTTATTAGCTGAATCCTGTTTCGATGCATCGCGTGTGAATGCAGAAGCTATACTTATGCTCATTAGCACATTGGTGAGGACCACTGATGGAATTTGCAACACGGCTTTTAAATTCAAATGTTGAGGAAGGAAATGTGATATTTTATAGATGGATAGGCACAATGTGTTTTGTGGGCAACAGACTGCTCTACAGGGTACCTAAAACCCAGGGTGACTTTTCCCAGTGGATTGGTTAGTGATAGAGACAGAAAGATAAGTATTGTTGCTATGGTATCTGCTGATAAGAAACTGAGTTTGGTGAAAGAGAAGATATATAAAGGAATGAACATGATTCTGTGACTCAGAGCTTGTAGCATGACTATACTGCAGTATAGCTCCAAAGGAAAGATTTCTGGCTCACACTAATTTATTATTGTCAATTAATAATAAAGTATTGTTGTTTGTGAATGGGCGTCAGTTGGATATTTGGCAACGTCTTAGTTAAGTCACAGAGTGAACACACACGCTCGATCTTCTCCTCTCAGCCAGCTCTGTTATGAAGAGTGTTTCGCATTACAAGGCCATGTGATTTCTCTTAGCTGCAGAAATACAATCAGTGCAAAAAGTTTCCCATGAAAACCAAAGACAGAAAGATCTGCATCTGTATTTGCTGTGGGAGCCAGCGCGATTGATTCAGCACTTTCACTAAATAGAATTTCCTTTTGCTTACATACTATAAGACACAGCTTTTTCTCTTGCTTGCCAAGAATTTGCAAACAGTGGGATGTTTAACATTCACAGCCCGGAGGTTTGTCACTGGTCATATCCTCTGGCTTCGGTTACGCCTCTTTGAGTTTTATGATTCCCTGATATATTTTAGCAACAAATGAAACTCAGTGTAGTAGTTTAACATCTCTGACTGTGCGCTGCAGGCTTCTCTCTGTTGTCACCATCTGCCCAGTGTTGGTGTCAGCGTATCAGTGTTTCTTCCTCTGCATTTTCTAAACTGGCCCAGGCTTAATTAAAATCATCTGGAGGTCTTACCTAGCGAGGGGTCACTGCGTCCAGACTCTCGGAAGACAGGGGGAGGGGGAATGAAAGAAGAACCCAGACTCCTTTCTCCTCAATAGAAACATTAATTTACTGTCTTGAAGTGTAGCTGTTGAGGGGGGGCTGGAGGGTGTCGAGAGGATTTATTGCTACAATGAAAGTGCGTTTGCACACAGGGGTGTCACTGTGAACATGAGGAACAAAGTGGGGGTCGGTTTCCTGAGACAAATCACAGTGATCGGTTTTGGGTCATTTCCCAGGTCGGTCATGGACAGATATGCAGGAGAGAATGGCCTTTGGGGAGTGTCTACACAGAGAGGCATTGTCTGGAAAGACTTCACGTCTCTGCTTTTCATTATGTTTCACAAGCACTTCCTTGGCATTTTGGTCCATCCGAGGTTGTAGCGACAGTATTAGTTTGGGCTGGATGCTTACGTCAGCATGCTAGCACACGCTCACATTGACAAGGCGCACTGATGGTCAGCAGCTACCATGTTCACTCTCTATTAGTTTAGCATGTTAGTGTGCTACCAATTAGTAGAGATGTCCCAAGCCAATCTTAGAGATCATGAATAGGAGAGTCTCAGTTAGAGTTTGTGAATGTGAAGAACAGTTTGGGCCTACCTGTGAGTTTAGATGCTGAGGTCAGCAAAATGCATGCATCGGTGCCATTTATCCTTAGCAAATGACAGCGTACAAAACATCCATCTGCCAGCTTCTCGTTCTCAGCCAGTGCTGACCATCGCGTTTACTGGTTCAAATGACAAAGCTCGCCTGTGGGGGTCGGTTCAGCCGTCACTAATGAACCTTAATTCAGTGAGTAACTTGTTGGTTAAAGGGTTAAACACTACACACCCTCATGTGAACTCAGTGTTTCTGTATATAGTCTATAGTTTCTATAGTTTCAGAATATGTGATACATGTTCACTGTACAGGATCCCATCATGTCAGTTTTTTCCACTTCCTTCTAGTTTCATTCATATAATCTCAACAATTAAATCTTATAATATGTGTAAACTAAAATTTGAACCCAGAAGCTTTTGAGAAATAGAGTTAAGTGTGTAAGATTAGGTAAGATACAAATGTTATTTCAATGTGTCAGGTTCAATAAAATGTTACTGTAGGTAAATAAGTATAAGATCAGACTCAGTGTCTGCAGATAACAAATATTACAGGACACAGATTGGGATCTGGGCCAAAAACAGGGGACCACCCTACTAGTTAGCACTAAAGACAAATATATCTGAAAGAGAATATGATCCTTGTGAACTTCCACTTTTGCACAAGGTAAGACAGTCAATGAGGTTACAAACAAGCCCTATGTCTTTTTGTGTTCTTCCAAAATTGTTGCTGACCTTAAATGCCCTCGTATTAGTTGTATGTGAACTCCAAAGACCAGTTATGACTTTAGGAAAAATCTGAGGGAATGTAGTGATGATGTGGTGACTTTCCTCTCTCAGTGACAGAACTGAGGTTTACCTGGGTGATGAAAACTCCTTGAGTCTGACCTTCAATGCCAGGAATGAGGGAGAAGGAGGGGCGTATGAGGCTGAACTCTACGTGGTACTTCCCCCGGAGGCAGACTACAGCGGAATAGGTCGTGACAATGTGGTGAGGAGGAAATGTTTGCAGTAACTACACCTTTGGTAAAGACTTTTTTAAAATTAAAAACAACATGGAAATCACCTAGTGGCAGAAAATAAATTGTAATTCTTGTTATGGAAGCTGTGTCCCCATAATGCATTTAAACATTAGGAACAATAATATCACAGGTAAAGAGTATCTGTTGCTTTTGCTTCCTTTCCAGAGCTTGGCTCAGCTGACGTGCAGCTATGAGGCAGAAAACCAGACCCGCTATCTTGTGTGTGATCTCGGAAACCCCATGAAGCCTGGTACCAGTGTGAGAGTCAACAGAACCCACATGTTGTTTTTGGCCCTTTTCAGTTTGTGGCGTCTCAGTACAATTAAGTCAAGGCAGATTGTTGCTGTGTAGTATAATCAACCACACCATACATAAGCAAAGTCAAAATGTTTTCACCCAGAACTGATAAAGCATAGGAAACAGAAAGAACAGTAGAAAGAAGATCCCCCAAAGTTTTCAAAAGTAGCAGCTTGTCTACGTCCAGGCTCTGTGACTATTTATAGTCAAGCCATAATGAGAAAAATATTTTTTCAGCACCTTTAAGAGCCACGAGTTCCTGTGAACCTTTTTTCAACAAATTCAGTCGGACTTAAATATGCTAATGTGCAGCAGAAGCCAGTTTTAGACTACCTGAAAATATTTCACTTTTTATTATTCGTTTTTCATGTTCCTGTTGTTAATTAAATGCATTTTTGTGGGGTTGTTTTCTAGCTATGGGCCGGTCTTCGTTTTACTGTGCCCAGACTGAAGGACATCCACAACACTGTGCAGTTCGAGCTCCAGATACGAAGGTAGGTCCCTATTCAGAGAGTCCAGTACTGTATGGTGAGGAAGAGTCATGTGTGGAACCTGTAAACACATTTATCCCATCAAATGTGATCTGGGCTGACTAGCAAACCTCTACTTAGCCTCAGCTCGTGCCTCTTATACGTTACAGTCATTCAAGGCACAGTGCTAACTCTCTGGGTGCCCCTTAAAGCAATACATGGTGAACATTTGTAACCCTGTTTTTACAACACTCACCCAAATTCCAAAGGTATTTCCCTAATTCCCATAAACTCTTCTAGGTGGTCTGAGTCAAACACACACAGTATCATTTTAATCCAATTCTCAGGGATGATAATTTCTTCCCCACAAAAACAGAAATGCCGGCAGGAAATGACATCATTTGGCTTGCGTTACTGAACCTAAGGAAAAAATACTGATGATACAGACAAAATAAAATGATCTTCTTTCTTTGAATGACGATGTCGTTTCGCCATCTTTGTTTTTGTTGAGAATAAATGGACTTTTCCACTTTTTGTATTTCAAGTCCGATTGTGTTTGACTCGGATCAACTAGAAGAGTCTATGAAGAGTTGGGAAACACCTTCAGAACACAGTGACTCACATGTATGTAATACATAAAGCACACGCTGTGGCTAAGCTCAGTCATCACACAGTATAAACACGGTGATTAATACATGTTGTCTTTTTGTCTTTCTGTTGTGTCTCTTGTAGTAAAAATGCAAATAACTCTGAGAGTGAAGTGGTGTTGTACGAGCTGGAGGTGGCTGCAATGGCCAGTATGATTCTGCAGGGGTGAGGGATTGTTACATTATCATTATATAACCGTTCTTATCATTGTGGCTCCTGCCAGTATAAACCATAAACTGTGTGTTTGTGTCTCGTGCAGCGTTTCTCGGCCAGACAAGGTCATCCTTCCCCCTCCCAACTGGACCGTTCATCAGAGTCTGAGCGAAGAGCAGGACATTGGACCTGAGCTTCAGCAGGTCTACGAGGTGTGCAGGGATTTCTTATCATTACTGATCTGCCATATCTCTGTGTTTTCATTTTACACAACATTGAACACAACGGGGTCCCAAAATAAATACATTGTTTAAAGATACAGTACGGAGGGACGGATGTTGTGTTTCGGATCTAAGAGAAGATCATGCATATAGATCAGCTTCACTACCCTGATCATTTTTCTACAGTCCCTAATGCAAACATAAATTCATTATACTGTAGAGAAAAACGGTTTAATCCTATTCTAACCTGCAGCAGATATGATCTACCGCAAACTGTGTCTTCCAGTTGGTGAATAATGGTCCCAGTGTGGTCAGCCAGACGACATTAGAGGTGCGATGTCCCTTGAGGGCTGCAGGCCACGAGCTGCTCTACCCCATAGAGGTGGTCACTGAGGGGCCGCTCACCTGTTCCTCTAAGACAACCTTCAATGCACTGAAGCTTAAAGTGAGAACACACAATCAAACAGACACACACACACACACACATAGTGTAGATTTGTTGGCATGGTGAGGTTTATTCTTGGCCCTGAACATTTGATTGTGTTTCTTAAATACTCTGTCAATGTCCTTATGTATGTAGCTCCAGCCTCCAGCAGTAGAGGGTCCAGCGAAACTGAAATCCAGCAGTGAGCACCGCGTCCAGAGGAGGGAGGTGTACAGAGATTCCCCGGCTGAACAAGGAAACCTGGTGAGGGAGCGTGGAGTAGATAGGAAATCCACTTGTAAAGAATCTTTAGGGAAAAGTAAAGGCAAGTAAAGAATGTGTTTTCAAGCGTTTCTAGTGGTGCATCGTTTGCATCTTGGACCTTCTTCAGGTATCTGGGGAAAGCGTTCCACTGTTCCACATAAGCTAGTAAAATAACTCATTTTGGTTAAATTCACCTTTTCTTTTTTAACCTCCTAGGAACATTTCTTCCTCAGCATTTGACATTTGTGTCCCATAAAGTTCCCAGGAGCTGTTTATTTTGACTCAGCATGCGGGGGGGAATTACCGTAATTCCCCCCCGCATGCTGAGTCAAGGGTGAAGGAGAAAAATAAAGCGAGTCTGTAGAAGCGTTCACTCCAAACACGCCACAACAGAGCATCTAAAAAAAGTCAGTGGCTCTTGTGTTGGGTGTTCAGTCCCACTGGCTTACTTATGTGTTTTCATTAGTGTGCGGCTCTGCTGAGTGGGCCTTTCATGCTTACATCATACATTTGAATCCCATAGAGACTGTGTCTGCTCCCCGTCCATCTAAATTACATAAATCAAACATTAACACAAGAGGAGTGATTCATAAGAATTTAATAAAAATAAAAACGACTCCTCTTACAGAACAAAATAAAAACAGAACAATCAAATGTGGATTATTAAATATTAGATCTCTCTCGTCTAAATC
>JAUMHL010000025.1:3504352-3526331 GCA_032362345.1 Sandelia bainsii | reverse complement strand
ATGCACTATACTGTACTGTACTATACTATACTGTACTGTACTATACTGTACTGTAATGCACTATACTGTACTGTACTATACTATACTGTACTATACTGTACTGTAATGCACTATACTGTACTGTACTATACTATACTGTACTATACTGTACTGTATATGAGCCTGAAAGAGAAAAACATCAACTCTGTAATCTGATTTATTTTGGTAAGCCGTAACCTCACTTGTATTTCTGTTTCTTTTGCCCTGAGATTGGCCGGTTTCCCCGGTTTGAACTTGAGCTTGACTGTCCTGCACTGAGCACCGATCTCAACCTCATCCGCGTCAGATCTTATTGCCCAACTTTATTGTTTGACCTCACTAACGCTATGTGAGCAAACCCCTATAGCCAGGTTCAAAGGTCCTTCTGAAAAAGCCTTAAAGAAAAGTAAAGTGTGTTATAGCAGCAGATCAATGCCCATGCATTCAGAATGACAGCTCAGCAGGTCAGCAGTATGTGGGGTGGGGAAATGGCCTTTAGAGCATATTTGAACTGATGTCACAGGTGATATATACAACTAATTACATGAACTCAACTACTGTACTTAAGTACCATTTTAAGGTACTTCACTGTTGTTATTATTATAATTATTTATTGTTTTACTGTTACACTTATGCATTTCATAGGAGAATTTAGTCATGTATTGCATATGACAGCTTTAGTTTACTAGTTACTTTGCTGATGCAGATTTTTAAAATAAATATAATTAACAAATAAATAATGATGTGTTATTATGAATGAAGCAGCTGTCCGCACATGAAATGGTTAAAATCAGCTCCAACTTTACCAGTGCTTGTTCCACACCAAGTATAGTAACACATGGACATATGACCATTACTTTTTATTCACTACTAGAAAATGTGTTTTCATATTTATTGTACATTCATGTAATGAAAAGCATCAAATTTAGTAGGGTTTTAAAGACAGTACTTGTGTATTTGTACATTTGTGTACTTGTACTTGCAGTGGAGGAGCTTTTTGGCAAAAACGTTTACTTAACTACGTAATCCATGTGAGTTGGCTGACTAAATATTTAATTATTTTAATATTTGCCAATTAGCACTAAATACAGCTTTACACAAGCTTCACACACTGGTAGAAAACCAGCAGGTGGAAACACACATAATACTTAGATAACAACCAGAATTACTGCAGGCATAACTAGACAGTAAATAATCCGACCACTGAGAACACTTACTAAATAATGAGGAATGTTTTTTGTCAAATTAATGTTTCTTTGTTAAACAACTTAATTTTCATCAAGTTGAAGTGTGATAAAATTATACTTTCCTCACCTTGTTTTCAAATGTACTGTTTACTTTGACCTTTTCAAGTTTACTGTGTATTTTTTACCTGGTTTCAGAAAAGGAGGGATAAAAGCACATCTAAGAATTGTGTATATTTATCTCCATATTTGATCTGATTTAGTTTATTTTGTGCACACATTGTTCGTACTTAAGAAGTTCATACTTAGTTAGCACAAAGGTTTCTCCCTACAGGAAGCCGACCGCTGGACGCTGGACAACTTAGAGTTGCACTGTCCAAACTTCCCATTGGCTGATACAGTATGTGGAGCAACAGCCAATGGGGGCCCTGCTGGGAGGAGAGTGGAAAGTTTGAAGAAATTTCTCCTGGGGAGAACAGCTGTTGTCACCAGGTGGGTGACTTTGTAGTTCTGGTTCGGTTTCCTCAGCATGTGTACGCGACAGATTTTTGGTCAAAGCTGTGGGCTGAAAGAGGAGCTTCACTGTGTGACTAAACTGTTCCTGCGAAGATAGAGCTGAAGAGCGCGTTGAACAGAAACAAACAGTTATATGACTACAACACTAAAGCTCTTTTTAAAGGTTGTACTTCATAAGGAGTCTCTTAAACAGAATATATTGCTTCAAAAAAGTCAAATGTACTTAAGTTATTCTAAGAACTCTAAATCATTACCTTTCACATACATTCATACAATTCATAGTCATACTGTACCCTGCTTTACCTTCTCATAAACTCAACAGTCTCTTCACCTACATCATCACAGTTAAAGCACACAAACCACAGTCTAGCCAAAACCATTTAGGTCTGCTCATTTCAGCATGGCACAGTCGAGCACATCAATTCAACCTATTGTTGTTATACTGCCTGATGTCCAC
Organism: Sandelia bainsii; assembly: GCA_032362345.1. Taxonomy (NCBI): domain Eukaryota; kingdom Metazoa; phylum Chordata; class Actinopteri; order Anabantiformes; family Anabantidae; genus Sandelia; species Sandelia bainsii. Next base: position 3,524,156 of record JAUMHL010000025.1, on the reverse strand, counting down.
CACTGATCACAGCTCAGCATTAGTGTGTCTCTGCATGCCACATCTGAACAACTGGGCAGTCCTCTTGCCCTAAACATCCGCCGTGGTAACATTTTCCTCAACACCGTTGGTGGTCGCCGCTTTGCCACCTGTGCTCCCGTTGGCAGGTGTGTGTGGAGTAACTTTAGCCAGTCGGTGCTCCTTGCTGTGGGTGCAGCACAGCTGGCAGGAGGCGCAGGCTGAGTTGCAGCAGGGTAAGAAGCGGCAGATGCTGACTCGCCACAGGAACCAGCCGGGCGACCAGCAGCACCAGCAGAGCACAATGCCACCTGCCACCAAACCCAGGGTGATGTAGAGAACCAACAGGGACAGGGAGGCAGGAGAATCTGGAGATCAGAGTGGTAAATGGTAAATGGCACACTCACACGCACCGATGGCAGAGCTGCTATGCAGCTGACCTGGGTTGCCCCCAGTGTGTCAGGTCAGCTGCATAGCAGTGTCTTGCCCAAGGACACTCACATATGACACACATATGACTGCAGGAGCCAGGAATCGAACCACTGATCTCAGACTGATCGGCAGACGACTGCTCTACCTCCTGAGCCACCTGCTTTGCTTACGATTTGTATTCACAAACCTTGGTCTTCCGCTTTCCCTGACAAATGCAGACTACCGTCCCCTGCTTCCTAAGCAAGCACAGAATGTACGTGCTAGTTACTGCTGCCAAAGGGGTATCATCAGTTGCTGAAGGTATATATTCACATATTTTTGCTAAACACAAATATTTAAGATTGGGCCATTTTCCACAAATAATAAATGAATAAGTGTCATTTTGTCTTTTTCATACATTAAATAGAGAAGGCGGTATTATTTTTAATAGCTGATAGGTGTATGTTTCTGTAATAGTCATGTAAGCTAATAACTGTGGAACAACTCCACCATACATACTGATATGCATGGAGCCCACTAGCTGTTTACTTTCTCCATGTTCATCCTCTCAGAAGGTAAAACTAATTCAACCACAGCCAACAGACAGTTCACTCACAGTGCTCCCTCGCTGTAGGCAGACCAGGGTGCATTGAAATGCTCGACTAATAAACAGCTGCCAATTTGCAGAGCAGGCAAATGTGAATCCCATTCTCCCATTCCCACAAGTGAAGAATGGCTGTTTTCCTAGGCCAGACTTGGCCGGGTCTTAAAGGCAATCAGAAGCTGACAGTCTGGCCTGGACCATCTCTGTTTGCACCTCTGACGCTGGAATAGAGACAGATCACTCAAAAGGCTGCCCTCTGGTGAGAAAATCCATCACCATTTATTGGTTTACGAGTCTTAAGCTGAAATTAACAAGTCAATGGCAACCTCCATTAGTTTTATACCCAGTTGTTAGGCCGCTTTGCATTCAAATGGGCAACCAACTGACTGCAGGACATAACATCGTGCATTACACAGTGAGGTATTCTTGTCTAGAGTGGGACGTTTTCCTGTCAGCTGAATTCATAAAGTTTGAATATAATACAACAGTCACTCACCTGTTACTGACTCATGGCTAGGAGCAGTGTCTGGCATGCCACAGTTCATGTTTGGAGGGATCGGCATTGTGGGTAGATTCACAAAAGGTGGGGGTGGGGTTGCTATTGGTGGTGGAGGTTCAGGAGGTAAAAGCTGACCTGCTGAAGAAAGGTACAATTTTGGGTCAACTATTAAATTATAGTGGAATTTTATCATTGTAAATTTGTCATACTACTTCAAAGCCCCCCAATGTCCTTCCAACATTCTGCTGAGACTTTGAAACTTAGCTTGGAGCCATAGTAAGATCAGGGAGTAATACAGTGTGGGACTGTGTCCTCCACCGCATCATGTAACTGACCTTTGCAGCCAGTCGTCAGGTTTTCCTCCAGGTCACTTCCATCCCCACAGTTGTCAATGCCTTTATCATCACACACCAGACTGACAGGGATACATTTCCCATTCCTGCAGGTGAAGTAGGGCTCACTGCTGCACTCTGATTGGTTGAAACCTGGAGAGGAAGTGACAATCAAGGTATTAGAGCCAAATTGAAGAGATCCAAGTATTATTGAAGCTTTGACATTATTTATAGCTGTGGGAGAAGGTGGGAGAAAGGCTCTTTGGTGTAAAAACACAATATAGCCACAATTTAGTCATAAAACCACATAGCTTAGTGTGAGTGGTGTGGCAGCAGGCATGCAGCAAATGAATGAGCAGGACCCTGATGGCTTAAAACAAAAGTCTTGCTAATATGCAAGCTTGGCTTCAATTTATATTTAAGCTTTTCTAGCTTCACCTCAGCTTTAGTAAAATAACCTGACTTTACAATGATAATGTAAATGTATCTTTCTTACCAAGTCTGAAGGAGGTGAAGTCTCCCACAAAGTCAACTCTAGGCTGAGTCCCCCGGGTCACCAGTCTCAGGGTCAGGTAGTTCCCTGTGGACAGCACAGGCCGGGGCGGGCTCTTACCGCACAGGGGAGGCCCGAGGGAAGGCGAGCTCCTGTCCCGTCCATCATAGAACTGGACGTATGAGCCGGCATGACATGGATCACCTAAGCTTTCACCAGATGTGGGCTCCAGTCTGGGGTTAAGGGGAGCAGAGCCACGAGGGGACTCTGGAAAGAGAGGGGCCGGGCTCAGAGGGGCCACTCGCAGCAAACTGTATACCAGGAAGAAGCGGAAGTGGAACTGGACTTTGTCTTTGGCAGAGCTGGCCTGCATGGTGAGGTGGCAGTCGGTTCCCATGGTCACAAAGTAGTACTTCTTGGATTCCTGGTGTGAGTTGACAATCATACCGTCACCCCGGATTGTCTGGCCGCAGAAGTCCACCACATTCACTGATGAATACACCAGAGACAGACTCCTCAGAGGCAGACTGACACAGGAAGCAATTCTATAATGAAAGCAATTTAACTCCAAATGGATGACTGTGTGTTATTGTGTGTAAAAACACATTGACAGCTGGAGTCTTATTATTAGCAAAGTAAAGAAACCTGTTTTCAAGTAATTATACCTTTCGGTTGAGATCAAGATCAGCGAAACAGTGTCTGATGTGTGAAACATGGTCATTATAGCCAGAAGAAAACCTGACCCAGCCTCCATTCATATTGTGAGGCTGCTGTGAAGTATAGTAAATATATACTGTATATACTTGTAGCAGCGGAGGTGTTTGACCTGATGGCAGACATGATCAAAAGATTATTATTTGTGGTTTTAAACCAAGTCTAAATCAGAATCCCAGCTGAACTTAAATCAGATTTACCGTAAAGTAAAGTAAAGTGAACAAAACCCAAATACTAAAAGGACTTGATTGTGGTATTATTTTAAGTACAAAAGACATTGCGATCCGATCACCCAAACCACTTGCTGATGTGGTCTGGAATGCATCTGACCATATACTATATCTTTTGTAGTGTAAACACTAACGTCAGGTCCCTGCCAAGGACGTTAAGGGAAAATATGTCACCAACACGGACATGGTGGTTGTTTTGTGATTGTGCAGCCCTTGGGCATGTAGACAGATCTACTGTATGTCACATGTTAGTGGATGTATGCATATGGACAGGTGTAAACTGTGATGTGTATCGGCTGTCCACTTGTTCTTATCACCCAAGACAAATTTAAGTTAGTAATTGAACCTATCAACAGTCCAGTATCTACAGTACATGGCATTGAGTTAAGATTTGGGTCAACTCTTTACACTGAGAAAAAAAACCTGTAATGTTACAGCATTACTGTGATCAATGTTACCTACAAATGCTACAAAAGTCAAGAATCACAATCAGGAATCTAAAGCCAGAGCAGCTGCCCTTGACTTACATGCCCTGACCTGATGACTGAGAATCAGCACAGATTCCTGAATGTGAGGTTAAAGAGCGCAGCCGCATAATGAGTTTGCCCTTAGCACACTGGTGGATGTACAAATTCACACACATTGCACACACTAAACCTAAGTCAGCCATGTAATCAGCTCACTGCTCATCTACAGGCAGGACCAGGACAGATGGGTGGGCAGATCCAGCTCCAGAAGCCTCCACCCAGCTGCCCATCACCCCCTGCCTCTGGGCCACAGGCCAAATAATAAGAAAATTTATGACCACCCCTGGAGTTTATTAGCTCCGTTTCCCTGGGAGACAACTAGATCCTCCTGCACTGACCTCCAAGAATGTCCCCAAACCCGGGAGCCCCTGTTGGTGGGAAACAGCTCATCCCCTCTAGACCACACAAGCAAATACAAAACCTTGGGGGACACCGTCCAAAACGTGGACGACCAGAGGACGCTGAGATTCCAGTAAAGATTTTTACGGGCTGAAAATTCAACTCGTTTTAAATTAATTATCATTGTAAACTGAGTTCATTTCAAAGAGCAAATCCAGAGGGTGGAAAAGGGTCAGGTCATGGGTGACACACTGTTGTGAGAAATGTTTCTGAGACGGTATTGTGTGGAAAAGGGCAGCAGCCTCACTGTCCACTGTCCATCCATGTTTTCTACACACACTGGTGACTCAGTGTAGACTTTACCCTTAAACTGATCCAGTACTTCTTTACATCAAACGCAGTACTGCACATAAACAACGCAGTAAATAAATACGACTAAACTGGTCTCCAGCAGATCTGGACCCTTTACAAAAAAACACACTCTAGTATTGACTTGTATCATCCAAGTGTATTATGGACAGATTGATCGTACAATCACATAAACACGGTTCTAACAAGTACCAACAACAGTACTCCTCATTTATATTCAACATTGTTCCTAATGGTATTTGGAAATAAGAGCTACATCTATAGAATTAATACAAAAGAGCTGTGAATTTCTATAATCTCACTGTATGTTCTGGCATCTCTTTTGACAGAACTTTTATCAAATCACTTGATCAATTATTTTACACATAATTTAATCCTAAAGCCACAACAAGACAATAATAATAATGAAGTTTGAACATGTTTCAATTATATAAATATAGAAGCTAGCTATCCACTTTGCAAAACATGTCACTGAGTGATAGAAATGCTCTTCAAATTTGAGTTGCATGATAGTGAACCTGCAAACCTGCAATAAATCAGGTCATATTAAATATTTTAAGCTTTTAATGTGATGAATTTACACAACTCAAGCAACTGTGAAGCTGAGCGACTGCATCAAACTGCAGAAGACGCACAAAGAGTCAAAATCAGAGTGGATTAAAATACGAAATATGCTGCGTGTGATTCTCGTTCAAACGCAGCTGTGATCCCTTAAATTCAAGTCAGAAGTGCGTCTCATGAGGATATTGTGTAAAATGAAACATGCATTCTATTATTTGTGTCACATACATGCTAAATCATCTAAAATAATCATCAGTTAAAAATGAGCCAGTGTTGGGTCAATACATCACCTACACAGTCCTGGAGTCACTTTAACCAGAGAAGACCACTGGATCAACAGAACCCTTTTGTTGGGTAGATTCAATTTAACCCAAGATGGTCAGAGTGTAATTTAGTCACAACTACAATGATTTGTTTACTTTTCAATACAATTACTACTGCACTACTACCTACTACATCTACTATATATTATATAGGGGTGGTGATAAATGTCAGTATCTAAATGTTACAATATTCTGTGTCACATTGCTAAAAGTCCAACTCATATTCATCCTATTGTATCAAATGTATTTATATGCGCTGTGTGACTGAAGTTTCACACTGTGACAGATTTATAAAACACAATTAGAGACACAAATAGTAGGTAAACTCGCGTCAGTTACTGCTACTACTCTGAGTACATCTGGAACTATTCCACACTCATCAAAGCGTTTTTACGCACGGAGGAAATGAATCGCGCGCACACGTGCGTCACTTTGAGCTCGAGCCAAAGCTCATGTCTCATTGAGTACCAGTGAGAGGAGTGTGTCCAGTCGGCGCAGCCGGTGGTTCCAGTCTTACCGGTCTCGATGGCCGAGCTACGGAGAGGCATGAAGCAGAGCAGAAGGAGCAGACGCTGCCAGCAGCTCTCCACCTCCACCTCCATCATCATCCAGGAGAGACGCGCGCGCAGAGGAGAGTCAGTTAAAGTCAGTTAACCGAGGGGGACGTCATCCGACTTCTCTTTAAACTGCTCAGAAGTGGTCACAGAAGAAGAACAGACGCTTTAGCTGCACTGAAGAGTGGATCCAGCTGGTCGTGTGTAGCAGCGAGCTGAGGCCGCTCTGCACTCCATCATAAACAACCTTCTCTCCGGCTTTTATGCCGGCTGAACCTCCTCTCTTTCCCCTGCGTTCATCTCCATGACAACACTCAACCAATCGGCTGCCAAGCCTGCCAGAAAACATTTTGAATAAGCCTCTCCACATAAACCCCCACGACTTTTATAACATTTCATTTATTTCTCTGGCCTGATGGAAAGAAAAGAAAACTGTATCGAGCTCCTTTTAAACCTGATATGTAATTTTGCTCAAGAAAGGTAGAAAATGTGGATCTTTACACTGTAAATGATTTTAAGTTCATTCAACTTAAAAAAGTTCCCCTGCTGCACTGAAAACACAAGTTAACTGAATTTAGGTTTGAACAGTGAACAGTTAATTCAACATCCCGTTGAGAAAACGAGTTCAGCAAACTCGACATATTAAGTTATTCTGCTCAGTTGTTTAGTGATATGGCCAAAGATGTGTTTTCTTCTTCCCTATGTTGATGACCAGCTGTCAATGAACGTCTGTTAGCTTAGGTTTTGCGGTGTATTCGCTGGTTGGATACTTGTTGGAGGCTTTTCAGCTGTTTGTGCATGTTGAAAGTGGAGCTGTCAGTGAGGGCGACCACTCTGATTGTCTGTTTTAAATCAAGAACTTCTAGCTGTAGCTGTTGACGTCATTTTATACCAACATCACAACAAATAAACATCTAAGGCTTTGTTAAATTAGAGTCTTAATTCATTCAACTCCTCATTTCAAGTTGAAAGTCTTACAGTGGTGTGAAAAAGTATTTGCCCCATTCCTGATTTTTTGGAGTTTTGCATATTTGTCACACTTAAATGATTCAGATCGTCAAACTAATTTAAATATTAGACAAAGATAATCCAAGAAAACACAAAATGCAGTTTTTAAGTGAGAAAAGTTTATTTATTAAGAAAAAAAAGTCTAGTCAAAGTGCGGACTTGAATCCAATTCAGATGCTGTGGCGTGACCTTAAAAAGGTGATTCATGCACAGAAACTCTCTAATGTGGCTGAATTAAAACAATTCTGCAAAGAAGAGTGGACCAAAATTCCTCCACAGCGATGAGAAAGACTCATTGCCATTTACCACAAATGCTTGATTGCAATTGTTGCTGCTAAGGGTTGTCCAATCAGTTTTTAGGTTTAGGGGGCAATTACTTAGTCACTTTGGGCCATGTACGTTTGGATAGTTTTTTTCCTTAATAAACTAAATGATCACTTAAAAACTGCATTTTGTGTTTACTCGGATTATCTTTGTCTAATATTTAAGTGTGTTTGATTATTTGAATCACAGTGACAAATACGCTAAAACACAAAAAAATCAGAAAGGGGTCAAATAGCTCATGTTTATAAGTTGTAAAATGGCCTGAAAATTAAAACTAAAGAGTCTAAGTTGAATGACATACATGCATACTATCATTGTACATACACAACGTACATACAGTTAACAACAAAAGCTTAGTTCATATAATGTTTTACAGTGGCGATTCTATTTCTGACTCCTCCTATTTAAATCACTTAAGTCACTGAACCCCAAGCTGTCACGGCGCCTGAAGTGGCATTGTCAATGGTGTGTCCTGAAGTAATTAACATTAAAAAAACATGTGTAAACTTAAGATTGCCTTGGTCTGTAGAAACCAAAAGCCGACAAGAGTGATGCTAAATACAAACACATCTCAAACATAAACCTCAGCAGAGTTCTACCTCCAAATGTTTTGTAATCTCATCCCTGTGCACAAAACTTTGCTGTACAACTATCTGTTACTGTCATTACAGTCATCTGAATATCCTGCTTTTATCCAGCACTTTAAATACTTAGTTTTACACATTCAGGTGTGTCACCTCTGCCACAACTTTTTGAAATTTTTGCACAGATGGAGCAGTGTGTTATTTGGCATCTCTTGAAGGGTCTCTTTCATGAAAATTGTGAACCTGTCCTTTAACACCCTCCGGTAATCTTTTCTTTACTGACCTCCAGTGGTTCTGACCAGACGCATCAGTGAAGCTGTGGTTAGAAATGAAAGAGACTGTTCAGCTACTCTTTGAATAACGCCGTCATGTGAGCAGCATGTGAGCACTCAGTGTATTTACACACGAGCTTAGCAAGTTCACAATATAGCACAGTAAGTCACGTCAGTGTGAAAGTGTTTTTTTAATCTTACAAAAGGTCAGTTTTTCCACACACAAAATCAAAGATAAAGAACATTTAAAAGATAAAGATCAGGTAACGGCAAATCATTTTAAAAAGATATTTACGAAATACAGTTACATATATGATCAGTGCCTGTTCTACACCAGAGGCAAACTGCATCATTATTTCAAACAGGCTGTGGCCTGCAGTCAGAAAGGAACATGTCCCCGAACATGCTCATGTTGACAGAAAATAAAAAGGACATGTGAAGAGAGAAACAAAGGTCAACGCTTAGAAACAATTAATCCAAAACAGGCATAAAAACAATAACATAAAAAAAAGAAAAGAAGCAGCAATCAATTTGGAGTCAGTTGTCCAACGCAGAGTAAAATACAGCAGGGTTCTCAAAAAGTTCAATTCATATTTTAGAGTAATAACCTCAGCTCAGTTGCATCTATAGCGACTGACACAAGATGAATGAATGATGTAGTTTTATATAAATTAAAATTCATTATCATATTAACTATTATATCACTGCATTAACTCATTATGAATATAGTGTGATTTGGTAATTACTAAAATATTTAAATCATGGGATCAACTACTTTGTATTCATTAAATTCATTCAAATGTCTCTTAGTGGACCTTAAAAGTTCATAAATTCCAAACTTCATTACAATCCATAACATCCACTTATCATTACTTATCATTTACTGTATTTACAACAGTAAGCTTCATGTCCATATAATAAATAATTTGTCATGATCGTGTCTAAGATGAGGAAGAATTATACAGAATTATTGTGCCACCTTTGAAGACGCGTGCGCGCACACAGTGATATTACATGTGACAGGATGCATCAAATCTGTGCAACCAATGCAAAGGTCAAAAGTGTAAACTAGCACCAAAACACAGTGAGGTGTCTTACTACTCTTAATAACTACCTGGCTAACAATACCTTTGTCTCTATAAATGATTAAATGAACCACGTTCACTGCAGCTTTCAGCATTTCAGACACCAGGGTTGTCAAATCAGAACAGCAGTTTCAGGAGAAACAAATACTTGGGCCCCTGTTGAATCTCACAGAAACAGAATAAGTTAACTAACCTGGCAGTTCAATTGTTCAAATGAAAACAGACAAAAACATGCCCACACTCCTTCAGTTCCAGGTAAGAGAATACTGCACTCGTTCTATCCTAGTCACTACTGATCGGTCAACTAGACACTGCTTCACTTGACAAGGTCAGAAGCCAAACAAAAAAATGGAAAATATTAAATACAATTTAGACAACACCAGAATTGATCATTTGACATAATTATAAATGAGTGTGTGTATGGAGGCCCAAAGTGTTCAATAAATGATTAACAATGGTCAGGAATAAATGGTGTAAAATATTTAAATGAAACAATAATGTGTTTTAAATTTTGGAAATTATTAAAACCAAGTAATTATAAAAAAAATATTTTTCATTACTTTTGATTTATAAAGTCAATTTTATTACATAGTGATCACTTTCATGTTACCGCCCTCTCAATTTTTACCCAATCACATGCCCCTATCTCTATAGCAAGCTAGCTCAACAAGTACCACCAGAATTTGCCAATTATTATAATTTCTTTATAATTATTTCCCAAATGATTGTTTCCGTTACACAGTTGTTTGTTTTCCACAATTTATGCATTTGATTACTTATTCAATATTTGAATAAAATAATACATATTGGGAACACTTTGGGATTCCATAGAGTGTGCTTCTTTTGCTTTCATTGATTTAGTGTCTGTCCCAACTGTGGCAGTGCAACACTGTTTTACTCAACTATAAATCTATTAAAAACTGTTAAACTGTTATGAAGTTATGACTCATCAAAAAAAAAAAAAAAGGTGGCAAGTAAGGTTGAAGCAATATATTACTCTGCTGATATATAGAGTTGACACTGAGCTGACATTAAACACTATGTATGCCCGATGACATATTGTAGCACTATTACACTAATCAGAAATACTGTTGCTATTCACACATTGTCAGATTTGGTGTTTAAAATGCTGCTTTGCTTTGCTACTCTAAAAAGAACACTAAAAAAAGGATGGAAGCTCAGAATATTTGGAAGTTTAGGTCATTTTTGGCTTGATACTGCATATAAGCAAGGAAAATACCTTTAAAGATACACTCCAGTCTAGTGTCCAGTAGCAACCCCAAATTCACAAAGTGTATCTTTAAATCCAAAAATAAAAGAATAAAAACTAACTTAGCTTATGATCTTTGACCCTGAGCTAGTTGTGGTCATGGTTTTGAGTGGGCAGAGGGCAGAGTGTGTGTACTGTGTGCTGGCCGAGTGTGTGGCCAGAAGAAAAACTCAAAGAAACCAATTATCACTGTGTTTTTCAGGGTGAAGTGGGGGTGGGAGGTAGTAGTGCTTGGTGGTGACTTATGAGAGACAGCTTTTCACTCCCCTTCAACATGTTTGTTCATTCTTAAATGGGTGCCTCTCTAAAACACAGCAGTCTTCATTCTGGTGCACCCTGTTGAACACTGAAGTATTGTGTACATGGTGAGCGTCACTCATTAGGTTATCTAATGAATGCCGTTGATGATGTGATTGTGCAGCAGATCCTGTTCGTCATTGTGCAGGGTGGGGTTCAGGTCCTCGCCCCGCAGCCGGGCGTTCTTCCTGATCTCCTCCAGGGAGTAGTCCTTCACTAGGTTGCCATTCTCAAAAACAGTCACCAGCAGGTCCTGGAGAACACAGAGCACACACAAAGAAGCCATCAACTACTAGACGAGGAAGTCTCATAATACAATGACATGACATGACATGACATGATGTTTGCATTTAGTTTAAAATCCTCATAATCCTGTCCAGCTACATTCTACTGTCAAAGTCTGTGCACTTAAAATGTGTAAAAAGGCTAACATCACTTCAGTGTTTTGGCATGGAGGCTACAAATGATGGCTGACAACACCCTCAGCAACCAATCAGAAGAGATGCTTTGTGGGGGTGTTGTAAGCCAACTGTGACCAGGACACGCACTTTCTGTTTTTACAGGTAAAACACAAGACTAATCCAGGCTGTTACATGAGGTGAGTGTGATGCGGATGCTCTGCAGGTGTGCTGAACTGTTTGTAACTGGGCAAGAGCAGAATATTACATTACTCATGATTGGGGGTTATATTTATTAAAAAGTCTTACAGTATCTAAAAAAGACTAATTGAAAATAAAATAAGTGATCAGTCTTCACAACAGGACTTTTAATAGTGTAGGCTAAGTGAACTGTTTTTCTGGTGTAACGCATTACATCGTCTCTTGACCAATACAGACAAAATGAGTTCATTACTGTTTGTGAATAATCAGTTTTGACATATCAAATGAAGGATCTTCATACCAAGATACAACTGAAAACCTGAAATGAATGGAAAACAGTTTGAATTTATTTGATGTCAGTGGGAGTTACAAATGAAATGCTGGGACTAACTTCCTCAGGTTTGCCTGCTCCTCTCTCGATTGTCTCTAAGAAGCCATTAGAGTTTCTCCTCAGTGATAATCGGCCCCTCTTCGATCCCTTGGATGGGTCCGTCACTGGCTGCTTGTACACGTCCATCTGGAAGGAGACATAAAACTAGTTCAAAGACTATTAACTGAAATCATTTGGCCCACATACTCATAAACAGGAAATATGACAGTCAGTCTCCAGTCATGTATTACAGAACCACACACAGGCAACAGTTTGTCACAGAAGGGAGCTTTTATGGTTTTTTGCTTGTTTTGTTGATTTTACCTTTGTTTGGCATTGTTCATATCAACTATGACGTATTTGTCTTCTTGGCTCAGGCTTTTCACACCTGGATTTGGGCATTTTATCTAATTTCTTGCTGAAAGGTGAAACTGTCACCTCTCCCTCAGGTCTTATGCAGCAGTTTTCTTCAAGGACCTCTCTGCACGTGGCTTCATTGATCCTGCCTACAGCTCTGACCAGTCTCCCTGTCCTTACCATTGAGATGTCCCTCAGCATGATGTGGTCCTCACCATGCTTCACTGTGTGACTGCTGATGAGCAGTGCTATGTAGGCCTAACTGATGGAATGTTACCGAGATGTCTTTCTGTCAGATTCTCCTATCTCTGCAAAGCTCTGTTAGAGAGACCACTGGGCTGCTGGTCACATCCCTGATCAAGGTCCTTCTTGTATGGTTACTAAGTTTGGCAGGACGGCCAACTCTCTAACTTGGTGCTTTCAGACTTCTTCCATTTCATAATTGTTGAGGCCACTGTTCTCCTGGGAACATTCAGAGCTTTAGAAATGGTTTTATACTCTGTCTCAACATAAAACAAAGCACTACAGGTCCACAGAGATTTTGTTGGACCTCCCTGCCTGGGTTTTGTCCTGACATGCCGTGCACATTGTGAAACCTTATATAAACATGTCTGTGCCGCTCTAAACCAGTTCTGACCACAGTTTGGAGCCACACAGGTGTGAATGCTTTTGTAAGAAAAGATTTTAGTTTGTAATTTTTAGTAAGTTAACTTTGTCACTGTGGGTTAATGTGCAGACTGATGGGCAAAAACTCAAATAAATTTGCAACACAGTAAAATGTGGAAAAAGTGAAGGGGCTTTGCAAAGTCACTGTATGTTATTAGAAAATGACAGAAAATTAAGAATCACAATTATTATTCCTAACATGCTAAGGGATAAATCTACAGTCATTGTCATCTGTGGGTGTGTCTGATAGTCATACTGCTCATGTTGTTTGTTCTGCTGATTTCTGTTGTACTAGTATGTGCTAGGTGTGTCGCGTCATTGAGACCAGCTGTCTGTTGCCACTCTGATACATTAAATGTTATCTGCACCAACAGGAGTAATGGTTACGACTGTAAAAGCAAGATCCAGGTTTGTGGCCAAACTGCAGCATTTTTATACATTATGTCACCAGTCAGGTCATGTTTGTTAGAAATCTGTTGTTAAACATCTCAGTAGATAACTTTTTTTAATCTGTCACATCATCTAAACTGAACCATAACCCCACTTACCCCCTTGCCATTAGCCTCCACATAGCTGCACTTGAAGGCACAGCTAAGCGTATCCCTGTTGAGTTTCTGAAGCAAAGCGCTGCCACAGCCGAAGAAAACGTTCTCAGCACTCCACCCTTCATCACTTAGCTTCTTAAGAATCTTCAGAAAACAAAAGGACACGATGAGCTAAATTTTAAGATTTCGATTTTATGTTGAAGAATAATATGCTAAGAAAATAAGAGCATTAGTGCACATGTGTAACACATCTTTAGCTGGCAGTACAAGAAAAAGGAAAACAATACACTAGGGGCATTTCAAGGCATTGTTTATGAAAAACAAACAGGAGAGTGTAACTGTGAAACTCTATTTAAAATGATAAGGCTGGTCACTTAGATTTCAAGTGAATTCTCTGTGGCACTAACTTGAAAATGAAAACAAAGGTCAGTCTAAATAAGTGGTTTCGAAAACTAGGTACACTGCAGTGAGTGTGTTGGTGAGACAAAGTCAGAGTGATCAAAACAGCTAACATTACTTTGCGACAGGAAGGGACACAAAAATATACTAAATTAGCAGTTTAAAGAGCAGTGAAGAGAAAAATCATACAACAGCCAAACTGCTTCTTACCTCGTCCACTGAGCTGAGGTCAATGCCGTCTCCCTGAATAATTCGCAGGTAAGAAGGCAGCACCTTGTATCCAGCAGAGTTCAGGGAACAGCCAAAACACTCCTCCAAAATCTTGATGACCTAGAAGACAAATGAAGGAATAATAAAGACAAAAAACATTGTGTTGGTCTTGTCCATATTAAATATGTTAACATTGTCCAAATTGGACAAACTATGGTTTGGTTGGAAAACCTATGTGAAGCCCTCAGCTTCTGCCATCACAAAAGCCTATTAGAGGTGTACAGATGTACTGGAGGTTTGGATCCCCTTGAGTTTCAGAGCAGATACTCAGAACCAGAACTTTCTGTAAAAATCCCAGGAATGCTGTCCAATAACACATCATAAACAAAACTTGTGACTCACAGTGACCTGACAGCACAATAGTTCAAGATTAAACACCCCCATCTCCTGCATGACCACTTAAGCAGAATGCTGATGATGCCAACTTGGGCCCTTCTAATGCTTTGGTTGTCAAAAGCCAGCAGCCTGAAATGTCCATTCCACATCTAATTCTGTGCTGCAAGCCCTCTCGAGATAAACATTGGCTCGCAGCTGGAGGAACCCCTCAACCTTACGTACTTAACTCTTGGATAAGAACTGGACCAAAGAAGTGAAGTAGATCAGACAAGCCAGCATAAAAAACAGTAGACAGATTTAAAGTTATCACCAACTACAAGAAGAAGAACAAACACTTGTTGCACATATCCTAAATACAGTATGTGGTGAAGACACACACCCACACACAACTCTGCAGCCCCTCACTGGGAGGCATCTTGTAGGTGGTCAGACCAAAAACTACATCAAGTTTCCTTTAGCAATCTAAAGACGAGACTGAGAAAGGTGCTTATTTAAATTCACAATGTACTGATCTGTATGATCAGTAAGTGAGAGAATGTAACCTGTGAGATGATGGGATTCACCAAAGAGTAAAGATGTATCACTCTGCTGCATTTTCTGGTGTTACAGAAACACTTAGTGGTGCATGGCATATTTTCATCTCACACTTTATCTGATTTTAGAGCTGCTGAGATTTCAGTCAAGATGAATGCTAGATGTATGAAATTAACACTTTCATGCACAGTTAGCCAGAAATATGTACTGATAATGCATTTGACTCTCAAGGGCAGGAAATTAAGAGGTGGACATTTTATTTGTCAGGGTAGATTTTGTAGCTGTTGAGATTTGGATTTGAATAGAAGATGAGATGTAAGAAATGAACCATACTGCTGGTAGTATAATTTCATCCTAAAGTGTCCATAACATCAAACAGTTTGGGTTGGTCGCGGCCTGGTAGCTCAATGGGACAAGCATCAGACTGGGATGCAGAAGGTGGCAGGATCGAAAAAAATGGACTCCCAGCCCATCCTCCATACCAGATGTGTCCTTGAGCAAGACACTCAGCGCTAGCTCCCCGGGCGCCTCCTGTGGCTGCCCACTGCTCCCCCCAAGGGGGGATGGGTTAAATGCAGAAATAAAATTTCGTTGTAACATGTAAATGTGATCAATGACAATAAAGCTGGTTATCCTTATCCTTATTTTGGCGTAACAGTATGATCATACAGTATACATTCACACTCAATGAATACTAAAAACATTTTCCAAAACTCAAAAGGGCACATCCCTGCACAAAGACAACCTAGACCAGTGGTATTAGCAAAACAGAGTTAGAAACTTAAGAAAACACATGTGAGAAAGCTGAACAGTCTGAGCAATGCGGTTAATTTGTTCTGAATATTTCCAGGCTTTCTGGAGCAGAGGGTCAGGAAGGGAGAGCCACAGCTAATGAACATACATAATGATGTAGGAGAGGAGGAGGACAGCAGCCAACATGCTGCTGTGGGAGAGCCAGCTACAGCAGAAGAAACACGAGCTGGCAGGTCAGAAAACAGATCACACAGGAAAAAGGGCCTCATCTCCATTCTTCCATTTCTTGTTATTGTTCTGTTGTTTAAATAAAGTACTTGACAATTGAAATGACTGCGTTGGGCACCTTTATTATTATTTAACTAACACAAGAACGTGTGGGTGTACATATTTCCTTTGTTGTTTGTGATCTTCATGGTTGGGATTTGTTCTGGTGGTTGTGCTTTAAAATCCAAACATTCATAACCTGAATTAAAAGGACTAAATATTATATTTTGTTACAGAAACTTTAATAAAGGTTTCACAGTGATCAGTGTTTTTTTCAGTGTCATTGTACAGTTTAAAACATTTGTTGGAAAAGTAATCACAATGTAACCAAATGTAATAGGTTACATTACTTTGATGAAGCAACTGAAATAGTTACATTATTTGTTACATTTTTATCAAGGTAACTAGTATCTGTTATTTGTCTACTCCTGTTCTAAAGTAACTTTCCTAACACTGCCTGTAGGATACAAATCTCAGCAGATACAAAATCTAGTGTACCAGCCTGACTAAATAACGGGATGCAAATCTAACTGCTGTTATCTAATAATATAATAGTATATAAGTGCAGTAGAGTTGACCCAGATGCAGAACATGAATGTATCACTGATGATCAGTTTGTAATAATTTTATCATCCAGCCCTAGTTTGTAGTCCTCAAAATTTAAATTGGCATAAAGCCTCAGCATTTCTACAATTTTAAGCCAGGTAAGAAAAAGAATAGAAGAAAATAGTATTCAAAACTGCTGTAACTGCAACTTCCTCAGTTCTATGTTTCACCATCTGCCACCTGCTACCACTAAAACTAATCTAAATAAATGACAATGTCATAAACTACCTAAAATATCTTCTTTAAGTCTACTTAAATACTTATCGTCTTAATACTTTATCTACTGCTGAGTGCAGAAATTAATTCAGGGGTGAAAGGGAAAGAAATATTGACTTTATCTTGTATAAAAGATTAAAGTGCTTTGATGAGAAACCTCAGAAAAGAAGGTGTTTACTGTGGGTGTCGGTGATAAAGGAAGTGAAGAGTAGAAATCAAAGTTTTGACCTTTTAAAATGTGACTGAAATCAAAGTTTATTAATCTACTTTAAATAAAGGTATGTAAGCCTCTGTCTGTATGAGCGTTTCTCTCAGCCATTCATTATTAAAAAAAGCAAAAAGCACTGATAACATCAGCATTAGCTGAGAACTTGACCTCTTGTATAGGTAGAAAGTTTGCTGATATGATTAGATTTAAAGCTATTTCAGGTCTTTCTTTTTGAAAATGTTTCTAAATGGTACAAATCCAGTCCTGTTATTTACCTCAATAAGAGTCTCTGCGGGATCTCCAGAGTCTGGCCGGATGACCAGACAGGATTCCTGGTTGCGCTCCATGACTCGCTCCTTCAGTTTGTCTCCCCAGATGTGTTTACAGGCATTAAAGATGTCGTAGCTGTCACTGACCACTGAGACGGGTCCTGTGGTGAACTGGTCCAGCACTCGCTCAAACGCCTCCTTCTCCTTGCTCCTTCCCCAAGAGATGATAGTACTGTATGACAGAAAGGAAACTATTTAACAGTAAACAGGGCATGCACCCCAATGTATGTTCAAAAACCAGTAAAAAGTGACATTTGTTCTTGTTTCCTCACAGCTCAATGACAACTCAACTAATGCTATGAGGTAGCTAAAACCAAACATGAGCTAGAGGTATTTACAAGGTAATCTCATCTATGAAAGTGAAAATGACAGTGGCCCACTTCCATATCGCAAACCCCACATTTCAGGTAAGCCATTGAAGATACACTCTAGATATGCTGCGTATCGATGCTACGTATCACTGGCACTTAACTGGAGGAGTTTATAAGTCACTATTCACCAGTATGACATGATGGGATCTGCTTGAGTGATGATGTATGACTCTGTAGGATTTTTCTAGAGCTGTAGAAACACAGAGTAACTTGCAGCTGTACGTAGAGTGGTGTTACAGAGTGGAGTATCTTCCCCCACAAACAATCTTTGGCTGTGTACAGACACCAGCTAGATAGAGCACTTTAACCAACTAGTCACTCATAGATTTAATGCTCACTAGTGAGAGGTGAAATGACCTGCTGTCCATGATGTTTGTCCATTTATAAGTAAATTCAGTCAGCTGAATGTTCTGTACCCAACTACTGTAGATTTACAAATGGAAGATTCTTCATCAAGTCTAATCCGTGAGTTTTATTTTTGTGTGGTGTTGTACCTGTGCTCTGCTGCTGGTATGGAGAAGCCAGCCATCGGGCAGCCATAATACCGCTGAGCCATCAGCAGACCAGCTACTGTGTCCGTACTGCAGAAATTAACCAGGTGAGCTGCTCCACCTAATGCTGCAGACTGGAGATAGAGGTGGAAATTATCAACCAGTGCGTTTACATGCACTCAAATAACCAGGTTTCAATTGGCTTTCTTGAGTAAGCTGATTTCTTAACAGTCACGTCAATGGGAAACCCGGTTACCGTAATTGGCGTAAGGGGATTAGAGAAACCTGATTTCTCCAGGTAGATCTCTCCCAGAGAACATCGACTACTCTACCATTTATACATGCAACTGTCTTTCTAATCGTTTTTTACAAGAGCATGAAAAAAGCTGTTGACAACCAGCACTCAGCTACTTTTAGCAGAGAGGAGTGGCTAGACGAAAGGGGAGGTCATGACAGGGCGAGTCCACCCAAAATCCAACTAAAACTGAAACCAATACAAAGTTCCCCATAGACTTAAAATAGTTACTTTTCACTGCGTATTTATTTAACTCAGACAGCTTTTGCTGTAAAATGGAGTGCTGTGACTGTCTCACAATGCTGTCAGTCACCTCTTACAACAGATGTAAGTGGTCAGTAAATTGACTTTTCTGTCTCTATACAGTTAAGATCTGTGAATCATGATTCTAAAATAAGCCAAAGGTGGAGGAGAAATCAGATTACTCATCTGCTGCATGTAGAACCAGGTTTCTTCAGTTCCCTGAACTGAACTGGACTGGTTATACAGAAACCTGGTTTCTCTGGGAAACCTGGTTACTTGAGTGCATGTAAACACACTGAATCACTTTTAGTTTCAAATAGTGTCTTTGAGTTCAGTTCAAAAATCACTTTGCATCAGGGTTATTACATGTGTGTTTTTGCAGTGATATGGTAGCTCAGCTTAGTCCTGACCCAATACATTCATACTTAGTAATCACAGTAACTTATAAAGAAGAAAAAAATTATTCCAGGTGTATGTAAAGTGACACAAAAACACAATTTAATGGGTGATGGAGAAAACTTTTCCACGAGTCATTTCCCCACTAACTGTTTATTGCTTTACACAAGCCTGACATGACTTTTTATACCTCATATGTGACAAAGAAAGCCGTCCTCCCCCCACTACTTTTGTATTTTCAATATTTGTTAACAATGACAGACTTTGTGAGATATCAGGACTGAGCTGAACTGATAGTGGCAAGATGTCACCAGTGTGAGGAGCTCCAGCTCTGTGGGTCAGTTGTAAGACAACTGACTCAATTTAAGTTTCAGTATTGCCTATAGTGTATGTCCTTCCCTCTGCCTCTCACTGAATTCTCTTAATCTAACCTTTGTGCCTGTAATCAGTTATACCAACAGTACTAAAATATATTGTGAAATAATCTGATAACATCATCGTGACACACCCATAAGCATAAAACAGATATAATGAGATGATAATTTGTTGCATAGGCAATGTGCATCAGGCTTTCTGTTGAAAACTTTTAGCTGATTTTCTATGTGATAATCAGTGGCACTGATTATGTAGAAATGTCATGTTGAAAAAAAAGGTACAGTGCAACATTAGAAGCACCAAGGTGCAATATACACTACTCACAAAAAGTTAGGGATATTCAGCTTTCGGGTGAAATTTCAGGATGAACCTAAAATGCACTATA
>JAUMHL010000025.1:3464987-3478100 GCA_032362345.1 Sandelia bainsii | reverse complement strand
GGCGGCCATCTGCCTCGACCGGTTGGGGTGAGTGGAAAGAGGAGAGAGAAAAGAACAGAGAAGAACAGCAGGCAACACTCATATTTCATACAAAGGTAATTTTGCTCTGCCCGTTCTTGTCAGTGCCTATATACAGTAACTGATGAAGGGCATTCACAGCTGTATCCTCCACACTGCTGCTTATATGTTACATCAGTATATTACTATGTCAATTTCAGTAATGGAGTTTGAGTTCCCAACCATGAAAGCTAGTTCTCCACCCCTTCCCCCACCTGCATACCATATCCATCTGTGTGACCGAAACACAATGTCCCATTCCAATGTGATTTGCAATTAATCATTTTGCTTCCACACTGACATTGCTCAGATGAGAAACACTGACTTGTAGGTACAAATACTCTCACTACTTCAGGCACAAATGATTATCCACACATTGCACATCTGTGGCTTTTGGTTCATTCATCACTAACAATAACGCAAACTGACTGACAGATCCTGACTGCAGGAGAAAAAAGAGGCTGGATGGACAAAAACATTTTCATCATCAGTTCAAATAACGAGTAATGCGCAAGTGTGTGGAAAGACAGGGCTCTTGAATGAAAGCCATTCCAAAACACATTAGCATCATGGCTCAGACACAGTGCCACAATCAGTCCGTGTGTTACGGGACAAAGTGTAGAGGTAGACAGAGAATAGAAATCTAATTTGACATTCTGTGTTTCGATCACACTCTGGATCTCATAACACAAACACATTTGCCAGTCAGCTGGGAAGTGGGTGGTACTGCGCTGGGCTCGAGATGCTGTGGGCAGGGAAGAGATAAAACCATGGCTGTTCCTTGTTTGAAAGCTCCCTTTAATGTTCAAACCTCTCTAGTGAAGACCTGCAGTTTTATGTCGTCAAACGTCTGTTGCAGGACTTACATTTCTGTAGTCCAACCTGTGAATGCAACACTGACACATGAGCAGCTAATAGTGAATGTATTTGCACACAGTTCCCTTTTTGCACATCTTTTTTTCCCCCACTACCATCATCGACCAGCCAGTCACTAACTGTTTCTTTGAAAACAGCTGCCTGCTGCGTCTTGGGAATGAGGTTGTGAGAGCTGTGAAACAAAACAACAGAACTGTGGTCTCTAAAATAATGAGCTGAAAGAGATTAAAAAGCTCTGCTGAGGGTCACTACAAGCTTCAGCTTTCACATTAATCATTGATTTTTTTTAGATAAAACCACTGACTAATGCTCCTTTCAACTTCCAGTATGAGTTCAAATAGCCGGGAGCAGCGAATTCAGGTGTCTTCTACTCTTTCATGGATCTAATTAGCTAAGCTAATTAAACTAATTGTCAGATGATAGGATTCTGTGTGATGGTAACTCTTCCCTAATATTGAAGAAAGGCTGGTGACCCCTTGAGCATTTCACATGTCTACCTGGTTAGAATTTTGTTTCTGGTCCAGAGCAGTTTCATTTCCAAGAATCAGACCAAAATCTGATTCCTACATAACCCTAATATTGACAAAAGATTTCTCATTACTCATTACTCTACTCTGGAAATTTGGGCTTGGTAAGTTTACTCAGGGATACAGACTGATTATTTGGAATTGGCACAGCAGCAGTATTTGCTAATACCAGGAAGTCAGCGCAGCACTGAACTGATAACACAACTGGACCTTATTGTTCACTGACAAAATAATCTCAACTAACTGCTACATAAACAGATGTTTTCAGAAAAGAAAAACATATTGTTGGTGAGTTTAAAAGATAAACCTGTTATCCACGTTTATGTTAATTTCCATTTATTTATATTAATTTCTGTTTCATGAACTATGATGTTATCAGTATATAAGGGCTCTAAGGTCAAATTAAAACATGTGTCATTATGTATTGAACTTTACCTTTAGAATAACTGTCAGCAACATAGATATTTCAACTCTGGCAACAGATTTGATCTTCCAAATGAATTCTAACATACTATAATTTGTTAATTTCTATAAAACAGAAATTAACAAAGTGTTAACAAAGGCACTTCAACTATCCTTTAAAAGAGTGCTCCTCTCCACTGAAAGTAAAGCACAGGCTTGCTGAGTAGCACATCTGGAAATGTATTCCCTCTGGATAAGCTAGTTGCATATCCCATTTACCTCATGTTTGGCCTGTCTTACTCGGGTCTTGTGGATGCAACTCATGCTACCAATGTAGCCCCTTTTCTCACCACTTTCCCTTGCTTCTTTGTCATTTTTGGAACTGGTTTCTTAACGGTCATGTAAGCGAGAAACCTGTTTTCTATAATCAGGTTGGGGGATCAAGAAAACTTAATTTCCTCAGGTTTCTCCTGAAGAACTCTAGTTTCTCTGCCACATAACAATCACTGTTTCCTTAAAAGTCAGACTAAAACTGAAACAAACACAAAGTGCTGTGAAGATATCTAAATAAGAAATAAATACATAAATGGTCATAATAGTATTCCCAGAAAAAAACATATCTAATGGTGGCCTAAGACTTTTGCACAGTACTGTAATACATTGCATGAAATGGTCAATACTGAAATGCAGCCTCTTAATGACTTCTTCTGCTTTAACACAATATTTCATTCATTGTACATGTGTTGCATCTGTGTATGGTCATAGATCAGCTTGCTGTTTTAAAATGATCTCTTTAAAGCAGGTTCCATGTCTGATTATTACTGTGCTCTTTAGAATCAGGTGGAAACCAGACTTCACTTGCTAGATGAGGGATTTAACTTGGTTCTAAATCCAGTCATTACAGTGATGAGAGCAAAAATGGTGCATGGCAAAGGGACTGTGGCTGCAATCATCTTAGCGCAGACTTATTCCCCAAAGCCCTGTTTCTACATGATCAGTGTTACTTGAGAGCCTCATGTGATTTCTCAAACTTACAGAGGTAATCTGTGTTTCTAATCTTCACATCTACCATGGTGCAGTTTGAGCAACTGCAAAATATGCAACATATTACCAACCAAAGATGTTATCTCATAATGTCTCACATATTTTTTCCAGACAAGTGTTGCTTGTAATTTGGGTACTTTTTTGTCCTTCCTGTTAGTCAGGACTTAGGGAGGTTCAGTGAAATATGCTTTGGTAGCATCATTGATGCAGAGTGATGAAACTCATGTTTAACGTTCCTTTTTGTGTTTCTGCAGGTTCAGTAGAACTTTTCTGAGACTACTTAAAGTCTATGTTATATAATAATTGTAATATTATGTAATGCTTCAGACATAGCCAGACTTTGTTTATCCTGCTGTGTGAAAAAACAGATGTTAGGGTGAATCATATGTTCATATGTTAAATCAGCAAACGCTGGCTTATTGCAATTAGGACAAATGTTTAAGTTCAACCCAGGCTTTCCAGTCTGACAGACTCAGTCTGGCTCAACTTAAAGCAGACAGACCTTCATTGATATTGAATGGCTAACATAGTCTAGAGTGGGTTAAGTTCCCAGTCACAACAAAAAGTGACATCATGAAAATCATTTGTGTCTTCGTGTGATAGGCAGTGTGATAAACTTGATGACAGACTGACGTTTGTGACATTGTGAATGTTGGGACAAGTTACAACATGTTCAATATGGTGAACATTGAAACGTCATGTAAAAAAAAAATCACCTTCCTTCATCTTGCAAGACAGAATTTAAGGGAGAGTGAATGAGGACTTCTAATATTTTTATTTGATGTCCAGATACACAACTCCAATTAATGCAGATCTGGCTTTCATAAAACTATGAATAATTCTAATGGATAAGTTCTGACTATTGTCGATACTTTATCTCAGAAGATGCATAGTAAAGCCACATTACTTTCACTGTATGACAGAAGCAAACCAGAGGAGTCTGGGCTCTGGCTACCTATTAATTGTCTGGACTGTTACATACTGTGATAAAGGATCAGACATTTTCAAGTGTAGAATCAAAAAGCAATGATAGTGGTCTTTGAGGAGCTGCTTTTTGAGCTCCTTTGGAGCTGCGTTGATGCTCCTACTTGATATTCTGTCTGATGAAAGCATCTCCTTTAATTAAACATGTCCCCCATGAGGCCTCTGTGTCACTTAACGTCTTCCAGCATTGCTGTTTGTTTTTACCTTAGCAGTTATGAAGACTTGTGTAACTGCTCCTCATCTTTGCTGCAGGTTAGAGAGTCCTGGATACATTAGCTGCTGGTATAAATCATACACAGGTTCACCAGTCACCATGGGTTTAATGCAGTGGTGATTGGTCACATGAGAGGCTCTAGTTAAACAACAACGCAATGCATGGCTTCATGTCATGAACACAAGGCATCACATTGGCCGATCACATACATGCACCGTGCTGTGTTTTAGTGTCTAATGAGTTTTTTAAACACACTGTCTCCAGCTGAACTTTATGCATCACATTCCACTATCTAACTGGAATTACAGGAAATATAAATACTGAATTGGGTATGTTCCAATTTTATAGTATTTTAAAATAAACAATATAATATTGACAAGTACATGGGCTGCAGTTTGAATGGAAGTATTCCATCAACCTGATGTTTTGTTTGGTGAAGCTGTTTGTACCATTACATCAGTTCACTGCTTTTTGTGTCTTAATTCTACTCTCTGATGTTGTATCATATCAACAAACGTGATACAGCAGAATAGCACTTTAAGGCATTTCAAGAACAAAACTTGAGCCAGGGAAAAAAACGTGAAAGTTGGAATAAGGTTAGAGGAGCCCCAGTAACAGGGAGAAAAGTAACGTATAACTGCCAGGTCTGATGTGTGGTGTGTAGACGTGTGTGGTTATTTTGTAGTGGTTTATAGTGTAAAGGCACTAAGCTCTGGCACAGAACATCTCAAATCACATAGTGATAATCTGTAGCTACTGACACATCTGTCCTGCTGCCTTCAGATGCTGTAGACACTTAATGAAGTGAAGGAGAAACTTTTCAGACATCATAAAGCAGCTGTGGAGAACAGATTGTGTCAGAATCATACTCATTTACTGAGCTCCTGCATTAACCACATTATTTGTTACATTTTATGCTGATTTGTACTTTTTGATCAGTTTGGATTGTGTTTCATTTAATTTTTCTTTATTTCTTTTTTTTTTTTTTACACCTTAACATAGTTTCACATATGCTACAGTGTCTTGGTCTTAAACCAGATGTTCAACAAGCAGCAAAGACGCATATAAAAAGATCAATAATGGCATGTTTTGCTGCAAGATGGGATATTGTGGTGGAAAAAAATAAGCTGTCAGGAAACATTTTACTAATATGGGCAGTATCAACAGTATGACTTTGCTTTTACGTAGATTAACATATCCTCACATGTTTTTAACCAAAACATGATCCAGTTGCAAGTGTATTGTATTTCTTACAAAATGGATTTGCAGTTGCAGTGTAGTTGTATAGAAATGTAATTTTTAGGAAACAGGATTTACATGAGACAACACATCCCTGACTGCAGCACCTATGTTGTTTTAAAGAAAAGGGATTGCAAATCTACGATCAAACAGCTACATTGTGGGTAATGTAGTTTAGGCAAGGAAGAAAAATGTGTGGAAGAAGAAAAGATAATATTTCTGGTTCTGCTGCATTTAATGTAATACTTCAAAGATCTCCACTGTGAATGCGACAGTGTTAGGGGTGAAATCCTATATCGGTGGAGTTCTCTTTTTATCACAAGTTGCAACAAATGTAGAAATACAGGTGACATTAGTAGAGACATTTGGTTTCTGCGTTGAATGAGCTCTTACAGCTTTCAGAACTGCCACTCATGTAACTGCCTGGATAACTCTTCAGATCTTTTGTAGAACTTAAATCCAATAGCACCATGAACTGACAAGAGTATTGAAAAGCCAGTCTAAAGATCACTTCTGGTGTCCGCTTGTATAGAGGACCTTGACATCTTTTACTTCCTTTCACAGAACAGCGGGTTTCTCTCAGACCGTTGGAAGCTGTAGACCGGTATTTGCAGCAATCAAGACACTATAAAATAAAGGTTTGCAAGACAGTTTCAGTGTTTTTGCAACTGCACTTAATATCTTTACAATCCCAGCTCTCAGTTTGATTAAAACAAACATTGAACTAGTACAGATGCTGTGATTTTCAAATATAAAACTGTGATTAAACTCCTTTTGAACAGGATTGAACAGGGGATAGAATGTTCCTTGTGGTCCCTGTGATTTACTGTAACTCATTGTTCTGGGTGGGATTTTGGATTTTTGAGAGATTACAGGATGTGCTCTGTGATAGACTTAGACATTTTGTCAGTTTGGTAAGTTGGGGGAGCTGTGATAAAAAGTGAAAGTTGGTGCCATCCATCTGTGCTATTGATGATAACTCTATGCATGTGGGGTTTTTTTGCAGTTTACGAATGGTTGTGCACACATGAGCTTGGCTACATTATGGAAATCACCATTGTTGGCCAACCAACTCCAAGAGATGATCCATACAACCATATGACCAATTTGTTGTATGAAGGCAGACATAATTTAAAATTGCACCTCTTTTTGCATCAGGCTGCTGTTTCATACAATGGCACCAAAATGGTGACTGGTGTAACACTTATTTTTTCCCTAAACAGAAGAACAGACTGTGCAAACAAAGAAATTTGGTTGGGTTTAGGCACAAACACATCTGGTTTAGGTTGCATCATGTGACTGTTATCATACTTGATATAGGATTTTAATTGCTCAACAGTTGTTATTGGTGTTATTAATTAATTATTAATTGTTATTAATGCACCTGCATACCATCATGAATGTTGACTTTTGAACTGTGTGCTTATAGCAAGCAAGATGGGCCCTCTCTTTTTTAGCCCTTAGGATGCAGTGTCCGTGATTTTCAAAAGAATATACAATTTTGGACAGTTTCCCACTTCATTTTCTTTGTTTTTTCTTTGAAAAGAAAAGCTCAGGAGAATCTTCATCAATCACAGCATCCCTGTACATTTCAAACCAACACACTGAGACAGAAACCAGTCCACCCCAAGGAAAAACACCCAGACTTGCAGAGCAAGTCAATGACTCCACTGGGCTACTCCAGCCAGTCAGTCAGAACTGGATAAAGCCTTCTGGATCGAAGGTCAAGAACTTAAATCAAGTCTAGTTGCCACTGAACCGCATATTTTTTGGGGGATAACCATGGCCTGGACGACTCAGAATCTTCACAGACATATAGTGGATCCGTTTGATTCAATGCTTTGCCTGGCCTCCCTTATGCTCATCCCATGGCTGACAACATGGTCAACCACAGCCACTTATATTTGATTTTTATATTGAGTTCCTGGTCAGTGAACTCATTATCTCTATCTAAATTTGGCCCTCACCTCTGTTTAGTCAAGCAGAAAATGGAGATAAAGAGCAAACCATGAAAACCCACATTAAACTGTGAATAGGTTTTCCTCTAACACAACATACAGTAGTCCTTCTTTCACTATCAGTTCCCCTGGCAAACAAAACCAGGCAGTTAAAGAAAGGAAAACCTTTTTTAGATTGCCATCAAAGGTTCACAGTCCATTTGTATGTGTTTGTGTTGTAGATACGTTTCAATAGTGTCTGCATAATTCATGAGGACAACACGTACTCTGCCAATGATGATGAAAGTCTTGTCAGTTGGCCTTTTGTGTTAATGTACAAACACATATTCACACAGCTACTTACACACAAAACACACACATTAACAAATACAGCATGCTTAAGTGTATAGTTGTCCTTTGACACATCCACTTATAGAAAGCAATGAGTGTGGAGTAATTAGACTGAGTGTGATTCATCATACCAGTCTGATCTACTGAGTCTCTGATATGATGCTCATCATCATGTCTGCAGGGCCATACAGCAATTATCAGTCCACAGCCTTTTTACACTGTTCCCCACAAACTTCACATCACTAGTGACGTCAGGAGGCTGTCTTTCTTATCCATGAATGTTCCACAGCATTCGACATACCATTACGAGTGGTGACGCCTTATTGTAAAAATATTCCTCCCCCCTCCTATTTCATCTCCATTAATGTTGCTCAGTGGCACATTGTCATTGAAAAAAATTCTCATTCTTCTAGATTCCAGAGTCAGCCAGAATTACTGCATTGTGGTTGTATGCCTTCGCTAACAAGTGTTGTTGTAGTTTACATGCATGTCTGTCCAGACTAGGTTGTAACAACTTTATGCACGAGTCCAAGTGGATTTTTGTGTCAGATGTGATGAAATTCCTTACAGGCGTTTCTGAGATCAGTTCATCCTTGATCCCAGGTGACAATTTGTACCAAATTCAACGCCTCAAAGTGTTCCTGAGACATCACATTCATAACAAAAATTAGATGAACATGAAGTGACTGTGACCTTGACCTTTGACCACCAAAATCTAATCAGTTCATCACTGAGTCCAAGTTGACCATTTTGCCAAATTTGAAGGAATTTCCTCCAAGCTTTCAGATAACAACAACAATAATAATAATAATAGATACTTTATTAATCCCCTTGCCTACCCACAAATGCTGTCTCCTAAAAATTATGTTTCCTCAGCTAAACTGCAAACACAAATACTTTTTTGTAGGAAATGTAAGTTTCACATGTTCACTATTGTAACCATTGCTTATTTTTTAGGCCAATCAAGACTTTTTCATTAAACCTAATCTGGTCACAACGCAAACCTTACCTGATTAATGTTTTTTATCTTAATGTAACCAAACAATAATGGTTCCATAATGTGGTAATTGGATTTTCATGTTTCCATGATAAAGAGGGTCTGGTGACTGGAATTAATTAGTGAGTGAGAGCAGAGAAAATAAGTGCAGCAGAATGGCGAGGATGACCCTGTTGCTACACAATGTGGTAATATAATAATGCTGAGGAAGTGTATGTGATTCTAAATAACCTGAAAGAAAGCAGCACATGGAGGAAGTGCAGTGTCAAGCTAGCTGTAGCAGTAAATTAAAGCTAATCAGAAAATGGGGAAACCTCTCACTGTTAATTAAAGGTTAAATTATGAAACATGATATATAAGCAATAAATGGCTGTGTCTAAATAATGTCCAAATCAAGAGCTCCATAATGGCCCCCTTGAGAAATTAAGGTAATTTTGTGTCTGACCCTGTTGATTTGAACACTGAAGAGACTGCAGGTGTAAAAATAAATATGGCAGTCTTTTATAAATTTGCTTTGTATAGAACCAATCAGTCCTTACCCGTGTTCCTTATCATAAAGCACAAGAATAAAGAACGCCTGAGTCCAAATGAGTCTTTTGGACACTTCTTCTTCTTCTTATTTTTAACAAATATGCTTTGTAGGAAATATACTGCCAACTTGATTTTGTTGGCCAAACCTACAGTAACCACAGACAGAAGTAAGAATGTCTCGGCTTGTATTAAGTCAGTACATTTCCAGCAAGTTAGTATTGAACATGCATTAAAAAGAACAAAATGTATATACAGTATATCCTGTGTGCATTGACTCTCCACTATTCATTCAAATCACATTATCTGCTAGTTTGATTTCAACACAAACAACAGACACATTGTGTCAAAAGACACAATAGAAAACTCAGACATGTTGGACACATGCTACACTTCCGTCTTATACACAGACAACCTGACAATTGAAAGTTAAAATGCATTTCCTCTGCAGAAATCTGTTCAAATATCTTTGGATTAACTGAACCATACCCCAAGGCGGGAAAGGAATCTAGAAAGCAGAAGACTGACAGATTTCCAAGCTGTGACTCTAGTTACTGTTTGGACTAATCCCTCAGCTATTAGTGCTGGATTAGTGAAATAGAAAAAACTTTACACACTGTCTATAATATTAGCAGCACAAAACTAAAAATATTTGAATGCCACTAAATGGAATTTTTTTTGGCATTAAAAGCCTATTGGCCGGTGAAGTTGACCCTGCAGTTTAACTTTTGACAGACTTGCCAGCAGCTGATGCTGTGCCAGGTATGAGTGGGTGGTGTGTTTAGAAGCTGTTTGAATACAGCGCCCTTATAATCTCAGTAACAATGTATGGTGATGCACACTTTCTCCGTCATTCAGTGTAATCTGGGATTAGCCGCCCATTTGATGTTATGTCATCACCAGGGAGCTCAATTATGTTCCCTGCTGCAGGAGGGTGAAGACTGCAGTGCTAACATCTGTAAGAGTGTGAGTGCGTGTGTTTAATGTGTAATGCCTGTGCGTTTGTGTCTGTGTAATGATTTTCTTTATATAGTAACTCAAAACTGAAATATTTGTTTTCCTTTCATCCATATGTTGTTGGGTGCTCTGTGAGGAATGTGCAGAAAATGTCAAAACTAATCAAATTTGGAGGCTGAACTGGATTAAAATCTGAAACAAGCTGTAACAGCTTAACGTAAAGACTGCAGGAGCACGAGGTCAAAGAGAGAGACATGCTCGACTCATTAAACTCACTATGATCACTGTAATACATTATTCCCCTATATATCACCTTCAAAGAAAATCAATTCTGTATTATAAATGAAGAAACAATGTGAATGAGCCAATTTTTTATTAATTAACTCACATCAGATCAGGGGTGGCCAACCCTGGTTTTAAATGGGCCACTGTCCTGCTTGTTTTCCAACCATTCCGGCACTGACAGCTTCTGAGTGGCTCAACACGTCTGATCCAAGTAATCAGCAGTGCGTAGGGCAGGGATGGTTGGAAAACAAGCAGGACCTTCAAGGACCAGTGTTATTCTAAAAGACCAGGGGTGACCAAGCATTGTTCCTGTCACAGTGAGGAACTTTCTCCAGTAAACTGGTTTCTTAACTTGTAAGATAAACGAGAAACCTGGTTTCTGTGATCAGGGTAAAGGATTAGCAGATGACATATTAACTCATTTCCACAGGTAGTTTTCACAGAGACTGTAAAATACTTACATATTTAAGTCATTTGTACCAGCAGCCAAAAATGACCAATATAAATGTATTACCATTTGATAACGTCTGGAGGCTGGAGCTGCCATTTTGGTGCCATTATGTGAGATAGCAGCTGCCATTTTAGCACATGGTACCAAAGGGGGTTGCAATTTTAACAGACGCCTGCCTCCCTACCTGGGGGCACTCTTACAACAAAACCTCACGTTTTCTCCTGGAGAACGTTGATTTCTTTACCATGTACTGTATATGCGTAATCAAGATTATTTTCTGGGCATTTTCAACCTTTATTTAATTGATTGATAGTAGAAGCCAGACAGAATGTTTTTTTTAAATTACAAAAATAGAAGCTTCTGTTTATACCTTGGACAAATCCATATGTGTTTAATATAGAAGGAGAATCCACCCTTATATTGAAACCTGGAATAAAATATCCTCTCTCTTCTGACTATCAAATCCTGGGCTGTTCAGGCATTCTCAGCTAAGAGCTGGGTCTTGATGATTTAATAAGAGGACATAATCACAGAGCAGAACTGGTGAGCTAATCTATGGAGACTGCAAAAGGCCCAGTGAAAAGGTTACATGTGCAGCTCTGGTTCAAAGCTCAGTCTCAGTAAAAACACAGCTCATGGAGCTATTTAATTAATTCACAAAATCCTCCATTCGTAGTCAGCTAGGAATGGGAGTCTTTTCTGCTTTTATTCTCCATGCTAACAATTAGTGCAGTCTCAATTCGAGCCCCAACAACCTTGGACCATTATGAAAAAAGTAAAATAATAAAATTGAATTCTTCACACTGACAGTTATGTTCTGCAGTGGCTTCAGTTTCTAGATAATGGAAAGGAATAAATTGTGAATTTTGAGAATGTGCGGCACGACAACATTAAAATGGAAATTTTTCAAAGAATAAAACATCAAGTCAGAACATTAGAAACAACAACAAGAACATTTATAACAGTGTATAATTATTATATATCATATAATGATATGAATAATCTAAAGGAAAATGAATAACTATATAACTACAATTAATTTAACAGGATCTTTATTTTTGTTCTTGACAGAAGTTTGTGTTGGCTTGTGTTCATGTTGACTTTTTTGTTTAGTCAAATCACAGTCTTTGGTGTTTCAGTGTGAGGTGCAGTATACTCTAGTTAGTAGTAGATAGGTAGAGGGGATTTAACAACCAGTTATTAAGTCTTATGGTTGTTCACTTGTTCCCTGCATTAATGCACATTTTCCATGTAGGACAGTAGGTCATTATGAAATAATAGGTCATTCACTATTGAAAACAGTCTCAACAAAAATACGCTGCACAGTTATGGATGAAGACTGTCATCCTGTGTAAGGAATTGTACATTGTTTGTAACAACAGCAAAAAGTGTTTGAAGAAGTCTAGTTGCTGCATTACTCAGCCACCAACTATTAATAACCACAACGTTTGCCAGGGGGGCGGTTGCGATGGATGGGTGGAACAACAAAACAACGGGACTTTCACACAGGAGACCAGAGTGTGAGTCCAGTATTTTCTGGACAATTGTCTATTGATGTTATTGTTAATAATAATAATAATTGATACTTTATTGATCCCCTTGGGGAAATTGTTGTTTGGACAGCTGCCAGACTGTAGGTGTCAGCGCTATTACAGGGTTTCAGTGTCTTGTCCAAGGACACCTCAACATGTAGCTTGCTGACATCACTCTTACAACAAACGGTGAGAGGCGGAAGGTCCAAAATATACTAAGAATGATGTAAATGAAGTAACGTGAGCATGTAGAAGTATAAAGTACAGCAAGTAGAACTACCACTCCAAGTTCATTACTCAAATCAAAGTACAACAGCATGCTCTAAATTTTACTTAAAGTACAAAAGTACTTGAAGTAGAAGAACTCCTCTAAGACAACAATGTATTTTAAACAGCACTGAATTGGATGCTGTTGATGACATACATGTACAAGTCTAGTCCAGTTTTGTTCACAAAACCTTCAGTGTGAGTTGTGGTAATTATTAACAAATAGGGTCAAAGATCTTATTTACCTTGATGCTTGGTATGGCACAAAATGAAGCTGCTGATATACAGTTTATACAGCTCTGGAAAAAATTAAGAGACCACTGCAAAATTAGCAGTTTCTCTGATTTTGCTATTTAAAGTATATGTTTGAGTAAAATTAGCATTTTTTTTTTATTCTATAAACTACTGACAACATAACTCCCAAATTCCAAATATTGTCATTTAGAGCATTTATTTGCAGAAAAT
>JAUMHL010000025.1:3437231-3464887 GCA_032362345.1 Sandelia bainsii | reverse complement strand
TTAACTTAGGAAGTGTTCAGAAATCAGTATTTGGTGGAATAACCCTGATTTGCAATCACAGCTTTCATGCAGTGGTCATTTTTTTCAGAGCTGTATATTAGTTGATGATATTTTTATGAGAAACTGCAGTTGCAAAAAGTAACTAGTAACTAAAGGAGGTGGGATCCAGGAGGCACCCTGATCAAATTGCCTGAACCACATCAACCAGCTCCTTTTGACGCGAAGGAGCAGCAGCTCTATTCCGAGGTCCATCTGGATGTCCAAACTCAGTACTCTTTCTCTATGACTGAGCCTCGCCACCGTGGTGGAACCTCATTTTGGCTGGTTGTATTTGCTACCCAGAACTCATAAGTAGTGGTTGAGTAGAGGTCTTCATCACAAAAGTTTGGTACAGTGTCCACTGTACTGCTGATGCTGCACCAATCCACTGTTGATCTCACACCCCATAGTACTAGTACCTGCAATGGAAATCATGAGTAAAGAAGTTACGAGTGTTTTTTTGTAGCTTATTGTCTTCCAGAGATTTCACTTTTATGCTTAACACCTTGTTTCTTTTCAGCATGTATTACCCAGAGATGGGTAGAGTAGCCAAAAATTGTACTCAAGTAAGAGTAGCATTACTTCAAAATAATATTACTCAAGTAGAAGTAAAAAGTAGTCATCCAAAAAATTACTCAAGTAAGAGTAAAAAAGTATTCAGTGAAAAGGCTACTCAAGTACAGAGTAACTTTGATTGTAATGTCTGATTTTTTTTAAAATTACATAATCAGACAAAAATATAAAATAATGTGTAAATTCTGGTATTTCCTACAGAGCCCGGGAGGTGCCACGGAAGAGAAAAGAACATAACTAATATGCTATCGATTAATAAATCGATAGAACGATTAATAAATTGATAGCACGTTTTACTAAATGTGTCATACAGCCGCTTTGAAGCCCAGTGTGTTCCTCTCTCAAATAAAGCCACAAAATCATCATAGTTTACAGGTGTTTCCACTCACTGGACAACGTCTGACCGACACTTTAAACATTACTAACAGCATTAGAGTCACAGCACCGCGTCCCGAATTACAAGTGTTAGTCTAAACTAACTATACAGTGTTTTCATTCTCATGATGTTGTAGCAGAAATCTGGTATCTGGATGTCTGTCAGAAATTAGAACCATGTCCAGTTTTGTTGGGGACGTTTAATTCAGACACAAGAGCAGACAATCCCAAAGGTCGGTAATAACAATGCTAAATTGATTGAAGTTGGTTCCCGCTGACACGCAGAAGGCAGACAGCTGTGTGACTAGAAAACTACCTTGTTTGTAGTTGGAGGTGTCCTGTCAACAGTTTTACATTTTACTGTATTTTAGTCTATGGGGAAATGGCTTTTAGGGCTGCAGGGGGACTTTTCATTGCAACACTGCGAGTGGCCACTGGCAAAAGTTGGCACCTATGCCAATGCTATGTGCACACATTATAAGAATGATGTGTAAAACACTGCTGTTGAGCATTTCAGAATATAGAATCCACTTTATTACATTCTTTATAGTGATAGAGTTGTAGCACTTAATTTTGGCTGCTTCTTCTCTGCTGAAAATACTTAAATCTGCAGTAGATGCATATTAAGTTAACAAAGCTGGTAGTCAGAGACCTTCCCAGTATGATAGACAGCATGAGCGGCTTCATGAAAACATGTACATGTGAAGTTAACAACAGGGTGTGATCTCACAGAGCATTGCTTGAAAGCAGAGCCAATGCATGACTAACACGAGTGAACACAGTTTCACAAGGTAAAACAAGTGTCAGAGACTGATCAGCCAGTGGATCCAGACAAGGACAAAGGAAATCAACAAGTGTTAGAAGCACTTGGCTGTCAGTGGCAGCCCAGGCAGCATTGTAATGCAATTATTTCCACGAGAGACTTGTGTAAAGATGCCTTTTTAGTTTTAAAATGTTTGAGGTCCTAATTTTAAATCAAACACAAATATGAGGCTCAGTCAAAGTCACCTGATAAAGAGAATTTGCTCCTAAAATATCCCACTTCCTCCAGGCCGTGATCTCTGCTGCGTGTAAGCCAGATCCAGCCCAGCTCCACTCCAGCGGCCACGCTGCCTGGAGCAATTACAGGCACATAGATATCACCCACCAGGAGAGGCATATGACACACACACACACACACACACGGTGTTATCTTGGTTTTATAGCTTGCATATGCACTGTGCACCTGCTCACACACAGACACACCTACAGACACACACACACACACACACAGTTTTCTAGCTCCCAGATGTCAGTTGTAGCAGCTGGTTGTCTTGCACTCACACCAGACACACTGTCTGTGCAGCAAATTAATGATTTAGATTTTCAAAGCTTTCCTGAAGGCAGTGCAGAGGATATTGAAATATATGTAATAGGTTGACAGGCTTTCACATTTTGTGAAGACTGTTGGGTAAATATACTTCACATGATCCTGATTCTTCTTATAAATTTCTAATAGCGGTAGAGGTTCATTTAAGTGTAAATTAGTTTCAAAACTGAATAAGCGTTTTTTTTTGTTGAAAAACAAACAAATAAAGAAACAAAAACAAAACAAAAACACACAACCAAAACAGTGGAACTACACTTAATGCTTTGGGATGTATTATCCCAGTGTACAGGTGTACATCCACTGTACACCGCACTACTTTGTAGTTAAATGGTACCATTTTGGCATCACTCTCTTCCCTCTCCATTATCTTGAGGTTGCTGGAGATTGCCCACACCCCTTCTTCTCCTTCTCTCTGTGATATTCTCCCTGGAGTGGCAGTGGCAACAGAGCATTACATTATAACAGATGCCTCTTAACATGCACAACTGAAGTGGAACAATACTTTCAAAAAAGTGCATAAGTCCCCTGAGTGGTTGCCTTAGGGGGAAAATGGTTCTTGTAAAAACAAAATGTGCACTGCACGTAACTACTGTATCATTTTACTATTATATGGGCACATAAGATACTGCATATATTGACAATACAAACCCTAGGCAGATGTCCGCCCACCCTGAGCCTGGTTCTGCTGGAGGTTTCTTCTGTTAAACAGAGTTTTTTCCTCTCCACTGCCTCCTAGGGGTCCTGCTTGTTCAAGTGGGATTGTTGGGTTTTTTACATAACTATATATAGTTATATTCTTAAGTCTTAAACCTCACACTGTGAAGTTGCTTGAGATGACTTTTGTTTTTGATTTGGCGCTATATAAATAAATTGAACTGAATTGAATTGAATTGTGGTCTCCATGGTGGATATGTGGAGTGGTGTTAACCTTCCAGGGGATGGATAAAAGAACAGCATGAAAAACTGGACACAGGTTTTGCCTGAGACCTTCCCCTCTGTTGAGGGACAGATTTGCCACTTGAACATAGGTGGCTTCTTTCATTCCTCTATCAAACCATCTACTTCTGTTTGTCTTCTCCCTCTAACGTGTCTAAAGTGTTGTCCTCAAACAAGTCCTCTTTGTCCTTCAGGTATAAATACCCTGTGAATTCTGGTCCTGAGGTATTTCGCCTCCTGTACTGGACCATCCCCCTGTGTAGGAGCTGTTTGCTCTTTCCAACGTAGAATTATGACCACTCTTTGCTGCAGTGGCCTGCATACACTCTGTTGCTCCTCTTGTGTGTTGGTGCCTGGTCTTTGGGGTGAACGTGTGTGGTGTTTTCCAAAGATCCTAACTCAATAGTTAGGTTAACTTAACTGAGTTATGTCCATGTCCATGACTCTGGGTCTCAGCTTCCCCCCCCTTTCTTGTCCTTTTATCCGTCTTGGATCTGCTCTTTTCAGAGGCCTCCTGTCCTGTACTTATTTTTCTATGCTTTTTATATTTAGGGTATTTCATGATCTAAGTTGTGAAACTACACCTCCTATAATGCTTTGGGGGAATCAGAAAACATATTGCTGCCATGGATTTGGTATGCTGTGGATTACAACTTTAGCATCATAATATTTTTTTTGTGTATTTACATTTTGGTGATACACAGGATAAAGTGTGCATACAAAAAGTGAAATGAGTCTGAATCTCCCATCTGACCTCCTGTTGAACAATGTTTAGTCATATAAACAGTAGCACACAGCGGGCTCTGCTGTTCATCTGAACTGTGAACCTTGACCCTTATTAAGGAATCTGTAATCTCATGCTGCTTCCTCTGCCGCAGTGGCCATGGTAACCGTTACCGTGGCTGCAGATGGGAACTGACCAATGGGTGTGGAGTCTTCTAGCAGGAAGGGAGGCAGCTATTGGTCATTTCATTATAGTGCTACAGGCTCTGTGAAAGAAAGATTCATATATTAATGTGTTATTGGGCATAATCATTGTAACATGTAACTGGGGGGCCTGTTACACAGGGGGATCCAGATTATAACTTGTTGAAAACCAGTGAGCCAATTAAAACGCTTTTCAAAATAAAAGCTCTAAGTTTAATGCGGTGGTTCTTGAAAAAATAACTTATTAAAAGTATATCTCCAAAAACTCTGCTCATCTCAGCCTAGTTTTGTACTGAAGTAAACACACAATTTGAAGCAGCTGACAACATGTAAATGAACTCTCCAGCAATACTGAAACAAGCTCCCTTGTAATGTTTAGACAGTAGCAAGTAGCTGGAACTGCATATAACCAACAAAAACTTCTAAACTTTGCACAAATACAGCCTGTACATCTACAGATCTGTACATCTGTCTGTTCTAAGAAAGATACTGACTGAAAACCATTTTTAAAGATCCACTTATCGATGTCGAGCCACATGGTAGCACCCCTATTCCCCGCTCACTGTTACTGTTTAGAAACTGAATTTGGAAGTGTGCTGGGTTTTCAAAGGGATATTTGGGAATTTTATGTGCTCTTAGGCCTTACAGACAATGAGTGAGGTATTCGTATAACTTTCTTTCGTCCTGTGGGGTCTCTCACTGGGCAGGTGCTGGTAGCAGTGCTGCCTCTGTCTTCTTGTCCTCTACTGACTGCTCTCACCATAGCAGCTTTACTGAAGCATGACACTACAGTCTGTTTCCTCTTTCATGTTGGCTCTGAATATGTTCTGTGCATCCCAGAACTGAATGTATTATTAATATGCCATTAATATGCTCCATAGTTTTATAGACACATTATATTTATTTAATTTCAAACCACTTTTAATCAATTATTTTCATGTTTCGTGTGTTGAAATTCATGTTTGTATTATGAGTGTAATTTCTATATTATATATTATATATAAGTATTTCTATAGCAATATATTGTCTCCTGTTTGTTTTCTCAGATCAGTAAGCAGCAGCTGCAGACAGTCAAAGAGCGTTTCCAGGCGTTCTTAAATGGAGAAACCCAGATTGTGGCTGATGAAGCCTTCATCAATGCGGTCCAGAGCTACTATGAGGTGAGTTTGTATCACCTGTTACACCACTACAAACATAAACTCTGTGTGATTTAGTAATTATTCTATGAATCATTTAGACTTTGTGGTGTGCTTATTTATGTCTAAACTACCTTTGGGAAGCTGTAACCTTCTCCTAGTGGAGCAGCTTCTCCTTTAATATGAATCTGGCCAAGCAGGAAGACTAATAATGGGTTGAAATGCATCCAAACCTCAGTGGAGCTAACTCGTCTTGGCTCCGATAAATGATTCAGAGTGTGCGCTGAGCTCCTCAGGGCAGTGTTAATAATATGCTCCCAAACGGCCAGAATTCAGTCGGCTTGATCCATCCAGAATAGAGGGAGAATAAAATGTGACGAAAGAAAAAAAAAGTTCTCTGCATCATAATCTCTACTGCACTGTTCACATCTTAACGTTTGACAAACAATGTCTGCAGTGGCTTACTGAGTTGAGCTTCAGCGGTTTGATTGCCCACATTATGAGAATCCAATCATAACAAGTCAACGAGCAAGGCCTTAGCAATTGTGCTCAAGCAGAATTCTAGGAAGGAGGCAGACTAAGGGCTGAAGAGGCTGTTGCTACTGTTTAAAGCTCTGTACAAGAGCTGTGCTGCCTTTAGTCTCAATACTGCAGGTAAAAGCTTCTCTGCATGACAAAGTCATAAGCAGTAAACTTCACACAGTACAAAAGCCTAATGGTTTGTCATATTTTAGCATCAGCCAGAGCATCAGTTCTCCCTGGGACTGTCAGGTATGACTATCAGCAACAGGCATGTGTGAACTCCTGCATCCATCCAAACTTTTGAGATACTGCTGAATTTGTCATCCCTTTAAATGTCAGTAATGGTATGAAATGCTTTTAATGCTGATACCAGTTGTATGTGAGACTATTCAATCATTGGAAACACTTTCCTGCACTTTAAACTAGCCCTACTGCTCAGTATTTTATATGTCTGCACATGCTGCACAAAATGAACAAATGCTAAATATATTAACAGAACAGAAACTCAGTACAATGCTAATCTGCACCAGAAACCATGATATACAATATGAAAACAATAATGTCATAATGAGGAATCTAAAACGAACACCAGAAACATGTTCAGATGAAAAAAAGGTGAAAAGTTAAAGTTAGTGACAAGTAATATTATGTGTTTGCTACATTTAACCAAACCATGTTTTTCCCTTAATCTTAACTAAGTGCTTCTGTAGGCTAAAGCACGCATGGGACACTAGATGCAAGATGTAACCCCCACCACCTCCCACAGAAATTTGCCCTGTGCAAGGGAAGATGATCCACAAAGAAATTACCAGGAAGCTTTATAAAAAATATTTTATTTTGATGTAATTTCTAGGAGATGAAAAGATTGTAAAAGTTAAATTTATGGTCAGTGAGTCAGATGTAGTTTGTGCTGCTGCTGAATTGTTTCACTGTACTTTGTAATATTTATTCCAATACAAATTAATGTTGTTTGGCTTTGACTCTGTGATATAATGGGGGGGTAGACAGAATAATACAAACATTTGTCAGTGTAATGCAATACAATTAAACAGCAGCACAAACTACATTGTCCAACATCATACAGTTGAATCAACAGCTCTTTGAAATGAGACACAGAAGATCAAACAGCTTGTGCAGTTTGTTTTTTGGCTACTGAGGTGCGTGTAAATCAGAAAATCCAACCTTGTATGACATGAATCACCATCTTGTTGTCTACAACGCACTGTAGAACCGTGCTAACAAGGTTTAAGTGCAACCTCCTTAGTGCAGTTAGTTGTTACACTGTGAAAACAAAACTGCAAAATCAAAAATGTTGGTTGTCTGTGAACATTTTATTTATATGTTACACATCAATGTATTTGTTATTTGCCATTTATGTTAACTGTCAACATGTTCTCATTATGTTATGTGCAACAATTGTAGGAAACAATTATGTGGAACAATCACGTTGCCTACAAAAGCGTAATCTCGTTTGATTTTATAGAAACCACACAGGACTAGAGATGGTTGCCTAGGGACACCGTGTCTGTTAATAAATGTACTGCATTTATTTCATTCATTCAAAAAATATGTTGTGTTGGAACTTTGTGTTGGAACTGCAGCTGTAGTTTAGTTTCACAGGAACATTTTTAGCAGTTTTTAGGAGACAGGGTTAACTACTTCACATGCTCCAGTTCACTAATCTGTCATAAATATAACATGTTATAACTTCTGTTGCATTGTTCATGTGTTCGCTAGAAGCTGATCTAGGGACAAGTGTTGCAAAGGAGGACGTGTAGTGATCTGAGGGTGTGAGAAGAGAACGAGGGAGAGTGCCTGTGGTGGTTTGGTGGAGCTGACACATTGACTGGCACTTCCTTATCAGTTAATGTGGCAGCACAAGCGAGCCATATGAGAACAGAGTGATATTTAACAGATGAAGCTGGTGGCACAGGTTATCCAATTCAGTTAAAACCTAAAGCTCTCAGCTCTTTAGCTCCAGGCTAAAACTGATGGAGACAGCATGCGGGAGAGATAGAGAGATAGGGGGACAGACAGAAATAGAAAGATTGAGGAAAAACAGAGACAAAGGGTCAGAAAGAGCTTGGCAGTGACGACAGCAGGTGACAGATGAATTTACCAGCCATCAATCACAAGCTCATATACAGTCTTTTAAACATCGTTCAACTTTCTCTTAATGCAAAAACCTCTTCTTTGTGATTGAAATTCTTCCTCTTTTCTCCTTTGGTGAGAATTCAACACACTGTGTGTGTGTGTGCCTGTGTGAGAGATTTCCCAATTGGAGGCAAATAGATTTTCATTTGTGCTTTTCCCAGCACTAAAAATAACATTTTAAGAAAAATTCACAGTAATGTGACTTTCTGGAAACAGTGTCCCCGTGACTCTGTGACCTAGTGATTCACAGACTGCAGTAATAATTCCACTCACCTCTTTAATTTCTGTTACAGAAACATTTGTAAAAATGTAAAAACATAACCCTGAACCATCAACAAACTGTCTGTTTATACTGTATATCCAGCCAGTAAATGGACATTTAGCTCATGACAGTCTGTTCTAGAGACCAATCGCTTGTTAGAGCACTTCCAGCACTTTAGATGAGAGTGTTTTACATGTAGTGTGCGTGAATCAATAATCTTTGGGATTGATCTGTCACTTCACAAATGCATCCACTCATTCACAGGTCTTCCTGAAAAGTGACCGCGTGTCCCGGATGGTGCAGAGCGGCGGCTGCTCTGCCAGCGACTCTCGGGAGGTTTTTAAGAAGCACATAGAGAAGCGGGTGCGCAGCCTGCCTGAGATCGACGGCCTGAGCAAAGAGACGGTGCTGAGCTCCTGGATAGCCAAGTTTGACACCATCTACCGCGGTGAAGAAGACCCCAGGAAGCACCAGCAGAGAATGACAGCCAGCGCAGCCTCCGAGCTGATCCTCAGCAAAGATCAGCTCTATGAGATGTTTCAGCAGATCCTGGGCGTCAAGAAGTTCGAGCACCAACTGCTGTATAACGCCTGCCAGGTCAGTCTGTTAAACATGTTGTGTGTGATGTTCAGATGTTTATTTCTGAGACATCATTAACAGTTTCTGGTCTAATATCTCTTAGACTCAAATGTTTGACCATGTTCAAACACTGAAGAAAATCAGAATATCACTGGCTGGCCAAAAGAAATGTCACAACCTGGCGAGAGCCTTCCATTGGATAATTACTGCAGTGATGAACAGGTTTCAGCTGGAAACACAGTGAGGGGTCATGAGATCTCATTTTCACACAAAGATTGTCCACCACCATCAGGTCCAGACCTGAATCCCACTGATAATCTTTGGTTTGTGCTGGAGAAGTCTTTACACTGTGGTTCGATCCCATCATCAACACAAGATCATGAAGAGAATAAGGCAACTCTGGGAGGAAATAAATGTGCCACTGGTAACACTGGTTATCTTATTGTAGCGATGGCACAGAGAATGCAGGCAGTGTAGTTTATTAATCAGATAAAACTATCATTTTATAATTCAGTCTGACATTGTGTTGTAGTAGGCAGGTTTGGTGTGCGTGTGTGCATGTGTGCGTTGGTTGGTTGGTTGTTAGATTGTCTGAACTGTCACTTTCAGTTGATGGCATGTTGTGGTACTGATTATAGTGCCCGCTACAGTCACACTTGTAGGTAATTTTGTAATATTTCTGTTGCTCTCATCCCTATTCTTAATTCCACCTACAAAACAAATCACTGACTAAATTAGCTGTTGTGATAGGTCCTTCAGAGGAAGTAAGTACATTTTCATATTTTACCAAAACATTGCAGGTAAGTCCCGAAAGTTTGAATTGTTACCTGACAGTTAAATGTGCTGGCGCTGTATGGGGTTAATTCAGTCATTTTAATGCCCTGGAACTTGTTCATTTGTCAGGGCAACTTCAAAATCATTTTCAGCATAAAGGAAAATTAGAAGAACCACTGACAATCTACAGCTGTGTGCTACATGTGTGAAAGCACAACACTGTACAATGTCCAGTGTTATATGTGAAAACGGCTCCTGTCATTTTTCCAATGAGTTCTGTCAGGGGTAAACATCAGGGAAACAGCATTGTTCTCATTCACTGATCGTCATTGATTGTATTTCCCACCCGGGAGAATCTGTCTACAGTGAAAGCAGAGAACTCACAGCATCGTTGAGGTTCTTTATAAAAAAATCATTGTAGATACTGTTAAAAGATTCAGAACATGCAACCAGTGGCAAATTAGTGTTTGAAGAGCTATGTGGGGAACACTATTTGTGAGGGGGGGTTGGGGTGATGTGAATAGAAATTGTGCTATAAGGATTTTTTGCTCTTATCATATAATGAATGTATAAATGTTGATACATTATCATACTTAAAGATAAGCAGCTTCAACATGTCGTTCAAGCTAAACAACTATAATACTGCAGGTTATATCTCTTCATTTTTACATCATCAACATGTTATGGATCTTCACCGTGTGTCACAAAAAACAAATGAAAAATACAAGTCTACAGAGTCCACACATTCACTGCATCATGTAGCCTGGTGAAAATGCATGCAGTGTGTTAGTATAGAATAGGCTTAGATGGCCACTGCACCAACAAGTTAATCTGTCGCAACAGGCCAAAATGGCTGGAAGTAAAAATGAAAGAACAAACTGTGCAAGAAGACAATATACAGACACTGTCTGCTGTAGATGTGGACCATCCTCACCTGCATAGAGCTGGTTTGGCTTTGACAAATAGAGATGTTGCGCAAAAAACGGCAACTAATGACAACTATCTTGTTTCACCAAACTGGGAACTAACCACCACATGCAATCGGAAGAATATGAAAGGCTCTGCTGGGTCAGCTGTCCACAAACCAGCCAAAAAAACAGAAAAAACACTCAGCAACTGATAGCAGAATCTTTTTTTTTTAAAGTGCCTTACAACAAAAACACCAACAGATGGTGAGACATAAATGTTCAGTTTTGAATGCTTCAGTTTTGGGTAAATAAATAAGACCTGTCTTCCTTAAATATGTTACTTGTAATATTATCAT
The DNA here is from genome assembly GCA_032362345.1 of Sandelia bainsii. NCBI lineage: Eukaryota > Metazoa > Chordata > Actinopteri > Anabantiformes > Anabantidae > Sandelia > Sandelia bainsii. The sequence continues at coordinate 3,453,977 of JAUMHL010000025.1, read as the reverse complement.
TACTGAGCTGTGAACTTTTTAGTCATCAGTTCATCCTTCGGCTCGGGCAGAAGAAACATGAAGAAGAAGCCAACTGTGTGAGGTGGCTTTGTCAGGTGATACAGAGAAGCAGGAAAGCAAAGAGGAGGGACAATAAGACAGATGTCTGTACATAAATGATCCACTATTAAAGTGCATCAATGGAAAATGTGCGTGATGGAAAATGAGTTATTAATATATGCAGAGTGTAATGGTAATAACCGGGCAGGGAGCGGGGCTGTAAAGGTAGATTGATGTGGTAATAATGGTGCCCAGTTATTGGCAGCTGGAGGCTGGCCTACAGGTACTCAGCCAGGCTTCTGTCAGAGCTCAGTCCATCACTGGAGAGACTATGGGGGGTGAATCCTGCTCACCGTCAGAGCTCCTTTATCCTTTTATTTTTCTATTCCCTTTACTGTTTTATTTCAACATCGCCTGAGGGAGGCTGTGTAAGAGTATAGTATGTCAACTTAAAGCCAGCTAAATCTAAAAACACATCTTTTACTCACAGTTTGCATCCTGTGCCCAGACTAGGTCTGTATTTTTCACACCTAATAACAGCTTTCTGAGAACTGTCTGAAGAAAATCACCACAATTGACAAAGATCCATAAACTTAGCTATTTTTGGATTGTTTCAGCATTGCAGTGTGGACAAACATATTTGCAAAAATGTGTAAGAGATATAAAAATACATAACTTAATGTTGATGACTCTAGATTTGAACAATTATCAATTGATCATTTTAATTGTGATTTAAGAACCCAATACCCAACAAACCAAACACTCAATAACAGAAACATTGATAATTTACATTCTAACGATGAACATTCTGCAGAGCTTTCATCACATATTTTATCAATACTCTGAGATGTTCATTAAAGGAATAGTTTGGGATTTTTCAAGCTTGTCTAAATAAAAAACGTGTGTGTCATGTGTGTCTCAATTGCTAAAACAGTTCCTGCATGCAGGATGCAATGACACTATAAGATGTTAGTGCCACTATATTCAACTAAGTCTACCTGAGACTCTTATCCTCCTGAGAACCAAGGAAAAAAGTATCTTTCAATGTAACTTTTTTGGGATTTCCTGCATCTTTGGAGCTAAAACAACAACTTACAATTTTGAATTTTATAAAAATTTACAGCATGTCCACTGTAGTAGACAACAGAACGATTTTACTGTAAAAAAACAGCGACACATCTCTCTAAAGGCTCTATTCTACCTTCTACAAATGCAAAAATTAACAAGGTTTTTTATAAACAACTTTTTATTAATTATATTAATTACTTAACATAGAATATATACTGCTCAAAAAATTTTAAGGAACACTTGGATATGTATACTGATATGGACTTGTAATGTGCTAGGAATGAAAGGATGCCACATCGTCTGATGAAAATGAAAATTATCAGCCTACAGAGGGCTGGACACCAGAAAGACACTGAAAATCAAAATAAATAGTCAGTTTTGCTGGAATTTCATTGCAGCAACTCAAAAATCATACTCAATAGTTTGTATGGTCCCCACTTTACTTGTATGTCATCATCTCCTAAAGAGACAATGGCTGGTGTCCTGGGGGATCTCTCACAGATCTGGACCAGATCTGGACCACTGAGCTCCTGGACAATCTGAGGTGCAACCTGGCTGTGTTGGATGGACCGAAACATAATGTCCCACAGGTTTTCTATTGGATTTAGGTCAGGGGGAACATGGGGCCAGTCAATGGTATCAGTTCCCTCATCCTCCATGAACTGCCTGCATACTCTCGCCACATGAGACAAGGCATTGTCGTGCACCAGGAGGAACCCATGACCCACTGCACCAGTGTAGGGTCTGGAAATGGGTCCAAGGATTTCCTCCCAATACCTAATGGCTGTCAAGGTGCCATTATCTAGCCTGTACATTTCTGTGTGTTCCTCCATGGATATACCTCCCCAGACCATAACTGACCGCTGCTAAACTGGTCATGCTGAACGATGTTACAGGCAACTTAAAATTCTCCAAGTCTTCTCCAGACCCTTTCATGTCTGTCACATGTGTTCAGGGTGAATCTGCTCTTAGTGTTGGACCAGCAAGTTCTGGTGTTCTATGGCAAATGCCAATCAACTTCCATGGTGCTGGGCACATTTGGCCCTCAGGCCACCGTCATGTCAACAAGTCTGTCTCTGATTGTTTGGTCAGAGACATTCACACCAGTTGCCTGCTAGAGGTCAAACCTTCAGGCCAGACCCAGCAAACCCAGCAAACCTTCTGGCAATGGCACGTATTGATGTGCCATCTTGGAGGAGTTGGACTACCTATTCCTAACAGATACCTGTAGGGTCCAGGTATTGCCTAATGCTACCAGTGCCAAATGCAAAACTAGTGAAAAAAAACTGTCAGAAAGTTGAGGAGGAAAAAATTTCAGTGGACTCCACCTGTTAAACCCATGTTTTGGGGGTCATCTCATTGTTGTCCTTCTAGTGCACCTGTTCTTAATTTCATTAAGAATCCATCTGTTAATTGACCAGATCAATATCCCAGAAGTTTCACTGACTTGAAGCTATACTCTGATTAAAAAGTGTTTTAATTAATTAATTTTTTGTGCAGATTAGATGATTATTACCCCACAAAGAAATGTGTTTTGTGGCAGAAATTTGAATGTAAACAAAGAACTAGCAAGCTAGTTAGCTATTAGCTATACTCATTAAATTGTTCTCTTGTCCATTACAGTTGACATTCATAAAAGGGCTATTATTTTTCCTAAGAAAAAATTTAACTGAACTATGACCCCAATTTATAATTCCTGACATGTTCCTAAGCAAGAAAATGTATGAATACTATAGGTAAACAAATTATATCTTAACAATATTTGACTTACATTTTCTCTTTTCCTGGCCCGTGTGTTTTGCTGAAGTCTCCATTTTGTCTCAGCATGAAAACAAAGCAATGTTGCCAACTTAGCGACTTTGTTGCTATATTTAGCAACTTTTCAGACCCCTCTAGCGACTTTTTTCAAAAAAGCGACTAGAGACAAATCTAGTGACTTTTTCTGGTGTTGCTTTTGGAGACTTTCAGAGTCGTCAAAGCACATGTTGCTTTCTACTGTTCTCAACGAGCAGCGCGTTCTGCCGTGGGCACCTCCCCCGTCACAAAGCACCCACAGGCGGACAGTCCTCGTGCAGCAGTCCCTCCCAGCGGCTGTCAGATATTCACCCCTCCGCATTTAGACTGCAAGTGAATCACGCATGTGCAAAGCCGCCGCTGGCAGTAGGCTCCTAAGCGGATCACAAGGTTAAAAACCAAACCAGATAATAAAACTAAACAAAAAATAAATTTATTAACTAATAAATAAATAATAAACCTCATCAGAGTGTCTCTTTTGGGTCACTTTTGCTGGCTCCAAGCCCGGATAAAGGAGGAGAGTTTGAATTGTGACATTTATAAAAAATAAGAAACGACCGAAGAAAGTTCATATGTGGTTCTAAACACCTTTAGGGTGCTTTTTACTCACTATTCCTCGCTCCCTTCCTCTCGTTATTTTCTCACAACGTCCATTACAATTACATACACATTGTCAATTATGTAAATTAGGCGATGATGTCATTTAGCAACTTCTAGCGACTTTTAGGACCGCCAATAGTGATTTTCCTTACTGGGGAGTTGGCAACACTGAAACAAAGTTCCCCTCATCCCACCCAAACACATGAGATATAATTAGAAAGGCCAGGATGTCCTCTATTGAGCACATCAGAACTTTGTAGGGTAGCTCAAATGAGTCAAAAGATATAGACCAAAAACAAAAGTCCACTACAGAGGACATAAATTGATAGGCTGGTTATCAGGAGGATATGAAACCGCCCTGTTAAGCTAAATTGAGTTGGTATCTTTTAAAGTGTAAGACAAATTTCACTAATTTGTTGTTCTCATAGTTCCTTGACAGTCACTAGTCATTCTTTTCTCTCTCCTCTGTCCACTCACTCCAACCGGTCGGGGCAGATGTCCGCCCACCCTGAACCTGGTTCTGCTGGAGGTTTCTTCCGTTAAAGGGAGTTTTTCCTCTTCAATGTTGCCCAGTGCTGCTCAAGTGGGACTGTTGAGTTTTCTACATAATTTATAGTTGTATTATTATATTCTGTAAGGTCTTAAATGTTACATTGAGATGACTTTTGTTGTGATTATAGAAATAAACTGAACTGAATTGAATTGCTGTGTGAGCTCCCACAGCCACCACAGAAAACCAAGAAAGTGTAGATTACAAAGATGTGTTATAACGTGTACTATAAATATGACAGCTAGACATTTTTCAGCATGAGATCATGAATAAAATAATCTTTGCAGTGAATAAAAATCCTAGATAATTCAAATCATCACATTTTCAAACTATATTTTACCCACATTAACAATTCATATAGAAAAAGATACATATTGTTAATGAGTTAATGTTGTACAGGTTTAACATTCAAGCTTGTAGTATTTTGATGTGATAGAAAAAAAACCTGTCAAGATTTTGTAGCCATAAGCTGAAAATTCTGTGGGAGTATTAAAAAAAACACACAAGAAATTTGGCAAGAGAATGTAAGGCTTAAATAACTGCTTTGCTTTTACAAACTGTTAGAATCCTAGCATGCCAGGTTTTCTTTTTAGTGTTTGCTGTTATAAATTTTATCTGGATGTGGTTTACATACAATATCTGTGTTGCACTGCCAGTTGAAGAGCTTGATTCTAAAAGTAATCAATGGATTCCTTTCTTTTTCTCTCTTTTTTTCTTTCATTCATTCCTATGGCTGAATAATCAAATGAATAAAAATGCAAAACATAGACCAGGTCAAACAAAACACCAGAGCTTTTAAATTTGAAGCTATTAAATAAAAGTTATTAGTCTGTAGAACATTACATTAATACAATCTAATGCAACCAAGACCACAGCTCTGCCACTTGACTATTTGTTGATTACTGAACTTATAGTGAGGGTTGGTGTTGGTGGAGTCCACTAATACTGGACTGCATTAGGTAGGGCAGTCGGCAGTAGTCTACCCTGGGGTTGGTGGTTCGCTTCCCAGTTCCCCCCGATTTCTGGTCACATCGAGACATTGAACCCTGAAACCTTGGCGCCTCAAAGGGGCAGCCTGTCCACAAGAATTTACCCAAGGGGATTAATAAAGTATCAAGTATTATTATTATTATTATTATTAAGGGTGGCTGTCCACCAGCTGAAGCTCAGGGTTGGGGGGCCCTATAAGCTGAAGTAGATCTACCACAGGAAACATGAGAAGTTGTAATTGTTTGTGTTATTACATTAAGCACGTTGTGTTTGTCTATACTTGTCACTTGTGATCGAATCAAAATTTATAATCAAAATCTTAATATATCCTTAAAACTATTACCATGCCAGACTGAAGCGCAAATGGAAGCTTTCTATTCTTATCTCCTCTTGTCACAGACAATTGCCATTTCTGGAGTAACCACTCTGAATTAATGAGCTGTAAGCTGAGAAATCTGCTGCTGTCTGTTGCAATACAGCTCTGAAAGGAGACAGGGGGGAAGAGATAATAGAAGGTCTTGTTGGCAATGGCCAGGCTGTTACTATGCATTTGTAACACTGCTTTGCAATCCTGAATGAGTTATAATTTTAATGTATGCTGTTCTCATTTATGAGGCGTACACGTGACTGCATGAAAGGCTTTGTTCTTCTCTGGATTCATTCAACAGCTGTGCAGCACAACCACATAAGCCTGATCCTAGGGGGAATGTCTACCACAAGCTGTAAGATGGTGCATGGAGCTCTTATTTACCTGGAATCAGCTGTTAGCATAGAAAGGCAGTATACTTTCCTTCCTGTGCCTTATTTAAGTAAATGACAGTAGGGAAATAGAAGTTCTGTTAGAAAGATGAACTGGGTGAAGGAGTAGTGACTAGCTGTTTGGACACAGCCAGGTTGGCTTCTGACAATAGAATTAAAGCATCAACTTAACAAATATTGTCCAACTCAGTAATAATCATCCAAAAAAAGCTACAACTCAACTAGATAGTGGCAAAAGTACAGATTTTTAGTGCTATTAGGAAAGACAGGGAGAGCGGTTTCTGCAGATTATATGAAAATGTAAATATACACTGAGCAGAGATAATGATTGCTTGATTAGTATGATGTTTGTGTGTAGATCATATATGAAGGTGACCTGTTGAAAAGCTTAAGAAACTTACTCTGAATAGAGCTAAAAGCACCAATTTGTGACCCAGTATATTTCATATCTGGCATCTCTGCCATTTTGCCACTTCTTGGCATTGATGTGATCATTGCTCGTTCTCTGAGAGAAGACGTTGTAACCAAAATACAGTGCTGTTCAAACTAAGGAACAATCCTATTGATTTTCCTGGGTTTCCTTCTCCTGATTTCCTCCAGTGGTCACAATTCTCCTGCATTTCTCCAGATTTGTGACAACATTTAAATTTCACACCTTTCCCCCACAATTATCACAATCTGATCATGGTGCTGTGCATTGTATGACCAGGTAGAACACCAAAACAGACACAACAAAACAAAGTAATGACAGTCTGTGAAAGCGAAGGCAAGGGAAAGTTGAAGTTTAGCATCATCTTTTAAAGTTCAACTGATACTGTAATTCTCTAAAATGATTAGGTAGTACTTATAACAAGAGTGACAACTGAGATCTGGCATTAGTACAAGATTGAGTGTCCACTTCCAGTGATATGTGACTGACTTACTACATCTTACATAGTTGTAACCATGCAGATATCATCCACTTGAAAAGTGGAGCCTTGTTAGCCTAGCTGGGTAGGTTGATTTCTTTGGTTACTTCACATCAGTTCAGTTCAGTGAACCATGTTTTTGGCTTAGTTTAGTTTCATCCACTGTATCCGCAGTTTTTCATCTTTTTGTATCTTCAGATAAAGTATAAACCTCTCCTGTGTATAGATTTCAGATTCTGGTGTAGCAAACTGTAATAACTCTGTACTGTCTTCTTTTGAGAAGAAAACACTGCAACCATGAGTGAAGAACCATAGTTTTCCCCTTTTGCTCACATTAGGCTGCAGTGAACCCAATCTGTACTCTAGACATGGACAAGCTGCACACAGATGAGATTTATGCTTTACTGGAAATTTTTCAAACCGTGTTTTGGATTTACAAAAGAGAAGGCCTGTGGCATAAGGGCTTGTTTGGTTCACTTCCCCAGCTCTGATAATACTAGCACATGTGCTGTCTTTCACACAGTAGATCAACAGGTCCAGAACAAGGCTGGTTACAGATGCAGTTCAGCAACAAGCAGTGTCACCATTTCCACCAGCTGGAGATGATGCTGTTCCACAGTGGTGGGAATTGAAGTGATAAACATTTTTTAGTTCCAATTTGCAGCAAAGTACTGTACAAACGTCATCATCACATGTTAATCAACCTCTGGAAATAATTTAGATCTATTTTTGGATATTACAGTTTTAACCAATGAATTACATTATTATTATTATTATTATTATAGAAAAAAGCTAACTTTCAGTCAATATTTAACTGGCAGGGGTTCAGCTGTGAAATCATTAGGGCAAAATCAGCTCACTACCAAGGCCCCCTCAGTGTTGTGGAACAAAGGGATAGAAAATAAGAAGAAAGGAAAAAGAAGATGGGGCGTAGGAGGGAGTGTAAGAGGATGAGAGAGTTGAACAGGAACGGTGATTAGAGACACAAGAAATTTCCACTAAATGAGCTGTTTGTTTTCCAGTTATCAGTGCTGAGAGTAAATATTGGCATTTTGGTGCGGGTGGTGCACATTGTGGATAATAACTGCCACTTCAAATGTTACAGTGCCGAATCACAGTTAAATAACTAATCTCACAGAAGTCATATGATTACGCTACAACAGGGAGTGGAGACGGCATCAGTTCAAGACCTGCTGTTCCTCAAACACAAAACCAAATAATTGTACAGAATGTAAAGTCTTCTTAAAGAAGAGACAGATGGCTTGCTAACTTAAAACATAATATGATGCTAAGTAACTTCAACACAGTATTTTTTTATGTGCATCTGACACATGCACATCAGTTGAACAAGTTTTAAATCTGAGCTTGTAGCATTCTGCGTGAGGTAATCCTTTAATCCACATTGAGAGCTTGGAAATCCCTGCACTAAATGTGATGTTGAAACATCCTTTGCCACACAAGCTTGTGTCTTGACTTTGGTTCTACGCAGCAGGCTAATGCAATGTGGGTGTAACCTGGAGATGACCCCAGCTGGGTGCAGGTTGAGGCAGCTGGAATGGGATTTGTCCCCTGCTGTCATTTTTTCCTGTCTGTGTCTAAGGCTTGATGCTTTTGAAGAACAGCCAGACAGAGAGCTCGAAGCAATATGTTGCTGCCCTCATTAGTGCAACGACTGCTGTTGGGCCCACGCACAATGAGCCAGATGCTGAACGTCTCCATAGCTCGCTCTGAAGGACATGCAAATACAGCCTATCAAAGAGTAAGTTTGCTTTCTGACAGGCAGAAGATGCAAAAGGTCTGTCATTTTGTGTATTATTGAGCTCTTTTATCTCAGAAATGTTGTATTAAAACATGAATCTGTGCAAGTTTTAAAAATCTAAAATCTAAAAACAGTTAATTTTAGAATTTTAGGCCTTTGAACAAATGATCAGGGTCTCATGTCTACACAGACAGCGTAGAATGATGCAGGATGTTAGTAGAGCAGAAGCATCTCCTCTAGTGCTCCCTCTGCAAATAAACTCTGACAGTTTGTGCCATCTTCCTCTTCCTCTCACTCTTTTTGCCCAATATATTCACCTGCTCAAGCAGAAATTACACCATTCCAGTGGTATATACAGTATATTTTATAGGTCTTGAAGTATATCTGCTCTTTCCCCTTTACCCATGTTGCATAAAGCTTGTCCAAGATACCTCAGTTATTAATGGCCTTTAAGAAGATAAAGATAAAGGTCCATTCTAAAACAAGATTTCCACATTCTTTCTACTTTTTGGTTACACTCCAACCAGTTCACCACCCTTATAGTGTTTCCACTTGGGGGATGTAGACTTAACAAATAATGATGCTGCCGAAATCCCTTTGAAGGTAAAAGGGTTGTAGAGACAAGCACGGTGGTTCAGTCTCTGGAGTACAGGTTTTCTCTCTCTCACTGCACAGTTTCACGCTTACATATAGGCAGCTGCCTTTTGCCTCTGACAGTGTTCTTTCAGGGTTCAGTAAGCGCCACTGAACACAATTCCCTAAACTCAAATAAAACTTTGCGTTGGTCCAGAGCACACCCATCTTTCCTTTCCATGGAGCAGAACAGAGGACAGTGAAGGTCTGCTGCTTCTGGTCACAATGACTCCAATGTAAGGGCCGATTCATGCTTATTGTGGAGGTAGTAGAATGCAGAGAGAATGCCGACCCAAACACTTCCTGCTCCGCCTCCTTCCAACTCTCAGTGATAATAAGACAATCAACACATTTATAAAGACCAAAAACTATATAAAATCAAGAAGATCTCAGCACACAAGCTGTACAAAGTTGATATACCAAAATTGTAAAGTTTTAACATAACTTTGGCTTCACCTGCTTTCTTCTTCTACAGCAACAATGTGCTTCTCTAGACTGGTCCACAGCACCCACTACAGTGTCAGAAAGCAACAATGGAAACAGGAGCAGGGATTGCACAAGTATGAAAACTTTAATTGTTCAGGATAGTGCATCCTCCCCACAGAGGAGCTTGCAGGAAGCATGTTATGGCATTAACTCAAGGCAGGTGGGGGGTGGAAGGGTGGTTCCAACTGGTTGAAGGGCCAGCAGTGAGTATAGGGAGTAGTTTAGTGGTTACCCAATTTCCAGACATGGTGTATGACCATGGCTACAGTGGAAGTGTTAGCTATCACTGATTAACCACTAATTCTGGTTAGCTCGATACATGGTCTAAGAGCAGTCGACACACACACAAAGACAGCACTATAAACACTGGTTTAATGAAGAAAAACATAGATGTAGAAGCGTATTAACAGTATTAATAGGAATGACTCATAATAAGACAAGTTAAGAAAAAAGGTGTACTATGTTGTGCTTGTACTAAACACACAGTATATACACGTCCCTGGTGGAGGCAGATGGCCGCCCACCATGAGCCTGGTTCTGCTGGAGATTTCTTCTGTTAAAGGGAGTTTTTCCTCAACACTGTCACCTAGTGCTGCTCAAGTGGGACTGTTGGGTTTTCTGTATAATTCTATTTATAGTTATATTGCATAAGGTCTCAAACCTTAAACACTGTAAAGTGCCTTGAGATTACTTCTGTTGTGATTTGGTGCCATATAAATAAACTGAATTAAATTGAAACAGTACTGTTCAGTAATTGTGTGTTTGAAACCTTCTATACGTGCATTTTACAGTCAGTCAGAGAGGGCATTCTTTAGCCATTAGGGCTGTGGTGAAGTCACAGGCCACTGAAAGACTGTAACTAGGCACAATAGACTGGAGACAACAAGCTGGCACGCATAGTGAGTGCTGAGACAATCAGTACATGGATCGGAAAAGAATCAGTGACTATTACAATAATCAATGAAAGGGTGAGTTCACCCAGATTACTTCAACAGTAAGATTGCTAAATGATCTTTGTTACTTTGCATGATTCACCGGAACCATTTGACGCAGTAATGCAAAGTAGTAACAGAGATGCTTAACGGCATTTTCCACCCATCCATTATCTTAACCACTTGTCCTCGAAAGGGTCATGGGAGTGCTGGAGCCTATCCCAGCTGTCATTGGGCAAGAGGCAGCGTACACCCTGGACAGAGTCACCAATTACCATACATGTCTTTGGATGGTGGGAGGAAGCCAAAGTACCCTGTGAAAACCCACACAGACACAGGGGTCCTTCTTGCTGTGAGGTGACAGTGCTAACCACTACACCACCAGCTTTGAAAACTGTGATTATGACATTTGGGTGGAGGCAGACATTTCAGAGACAGATATCACCAACTCTAGAAAATAAAACCAAAACTGCACAAATACCAGAACCTGTAAGGAAGGAAAATAAAAAAACAAATATGAATTAATTGAACCTTTAATTGTCTGTCATTAGTCAGGTAAAAGTAAAAGGCAAGTTTTACAACAATCCTTTGGGATTAATAAAATATATCAAATCAAAACAAAACAAACCTTGGGATTTTAACCATGCCAGTGGTATGGCTCTAGTCGGTTGGTCCATCACTTTAGTCACAAATGAAAACTTTCAGCTCTTAGATTGCAGTGACATTTTGTATGGTGTGTATGAATATGAATCCTGATGACTGATGGACTGGGTGATGACTCCCTCAGTAGTGAATAGGACCAATTAAAGCAATCTCCTACAAGGAATTGATGTTGAGATTTGGCTGCAACTTGAAGCACTAATGTGGTCTACGATTTGAGTTTCCATTCATTGGCAATCTGTGAGGCTGGTCACTGTAATGAACTCATCCTTTACTGCATAGGTAACTCTTAGTCATCCTCATGAGAGTCAGTTTCATGGTTCTTGGCCTTTGTGTCTTAAAGAAATGACTGACCGTTGTTTACCTTCATTCAGTTAAGAGGGTCTATGGATTACTAGGGTCTCTTTATTACCTCTGCACAACACAAACGTATTAAGCAAAGAAAATTCCAACACTTAAATTTTGGCAAGGAACACCTGTTGAAAACCATTCCACCAATCCAAACCTTGCAACTTGAGGCCAAAAGGGGAACAGACTGAAGCAGAGCCTGAGCACAGCGAGCAGGGAATCTAGAAAACAAGCAGGAAAGACCGATCCAAGAAAAGGTCCAGGTCCAAAATTCAGTGAGCACAAACAGGTCAGATACTCAGGCAAAGTAGAGTGGAGACTAAGCAATACTTCAACAATCTGGCTGAGTGTATGTTGAATGTACTGGACATGTATGTACATAAACAACAGAACTGAAGTTCAAGTTCAAATTTAAAACAAACACAAATAAACTAAAGGAAAGGAACAGTAAGAATGCCAGGTTTTTCTGCTTGCAATCACCTTACAATAACAATTTGCTGTTCACAAGTTAAGCAGTGCTTTGCTGCTTTTACAGTTGTAATGTTTACATAATCTCAGCATCAAGACAAAGAAAGTGTGACACCAGTTTTCAATGAATTCTGTCACTTTCTCTCTGTTTCAGTGTAATCTAGACAGCTCATTCACATGGTGTCAAATGGCATTTTTACTGATGTTATCCTGGTATGGTGGTGTGATACCTACAGGGTGTTCAATTACTGTAAGTCCAGTATTAACCAGCAAAATACAATGCTTAGAGCAAAGATGGAGAAGCCAGGAAGTCTGCATAGGAAGAGGTTCAGAGTCCAGTGTGAAGAATTCAAGACGACTCCACAATGTTAATCACATCCAGACTTTTGTAAGGAAGGAATAATTAAAAATTAGATGTAATCTTACTAACAGATATGCCAAAATGATCAAATCTCAACTTCTCTAAATGTTTCTGTTTTATATAAGTGAAAGTTGAATATCACTGGCTTGTTCAGGTTGACAAGTGTTGGATAGACTAACGTAGCCTCCCTAGATAGTTAGTTTAGACACTAAAAATTATTTAGTTTCTAAACTGTGTTGAAAAATCTGCGAAACCAGAGCGCAGAGCCAAGGCGCAGTTACAAAGGCCTCGCCCTTTTGTCTACACTTTCCTAACAGTATTTCCCATTGATCTGAATGACATAAAATGCAATTGCAAACATGTGCAAAGACCTGGTCAAACTGAGACCTTGAATATGCTGCTCTCTGTGGTTAAGCATTTGGACTCAGCACTGCTGAATTCTTGAAACATTTAAATGGTTGTGCACATGTGAGCTCACTCACACACAAACATGCACAAACACTCTCCAGTGCCATTTCCCTTTTGTATGTGGTCACCATGGCAACTGTATACAGAGGTTACCATTCAGTCCCCCTCCCCCTTCCCTTTTCATGCCAACCCTTATCTGAATTAAGGGGAAGTGATTGCTTTTTTAAAAATCTCTATCAGGGTTTGGGCCTGTTAATCCATCCAGAGGAGATAGCAACTTTAAACCAATGGGTAGAGGAGAGCAGAGGAGGAGAGCATTACGAAACATGAGGAAGCAGGGTGGAAATTAATCTAAGCAAAAGTTGATACTGATGATGATGTTCTGTCAGCACCCTTGGTTTGATAAAAAATGTTTAGGCCAGGTACGGTATGGTACAGTTAATCAACTTAATTAACATGAATGACATTTGCAAACATCAAGTTTATGACATTTGTGTGTTTATTTTGGCACAGTCAGGCAAATACTGGGTCATCATTCACTCATTCACAACTCAGCAAATCTGGTAATAAATACTGAGTGGTTTACTTCACAGGAAATTCATTTTTCTGACCATTATGTTGCATCATCACTGACAGGTATACTGTCACAGTGAGGATACTGTCTACACTGTACAGCACATGCTGGATTGTATAATGTATTCATTTCACACTAGATAAAGTATCTGTGTATAGTACAGGTAGATAACACATAGGTGCAGTACTTCTTTCAGACCCAGTCATGTAATTGCACACACTGCATTGCTGATAGAGCCTGAGACAGCTCAGATTTCATTTTGATTTATTTTCTTCAAACTGAAGGATTTTTGTCCCGGTGTGAAGCTAAAGTGGTTAGCTACATTTTTTAACCTAACTAAACTGTTAAATAATTACGTAACAAAAATATGTGACTTTCACCTCTGTACTCCTGCTATGACATCATTTAACTTCTATACTCAGTGAGAAAACCGCCTACTGTATATTGTAGGCCATGAGCCTCTGAGTAGTGTCTGTCGAGCAAGTGGTAGTAGAGGCAGGACGGAAGGGATGAGTTATGGAACAAAAGAGAAGGGAGCAGGTAGCAAGGAAGACAGAAAGCAGAACAGGGGGAAGTTGTGGGTGAATTGTTATTCACTGTTGAAGAGGCCAGGTGCAAAGGCTGTACAGAGGGTCTGTAGGAGGGAGCTAAGAGTGAGGAATAAAATGATGGTGCAGGAACAAGTGACTTGAACTGTGGCAAAGACAGGAACACTGTAACAGTACACATCAGACCTGCAAACACCCAAAGAAATATATCTGACTCTATCAGCACTGACCAATGTGGGGCAGGTTGTGAGTGTCGTAAAACAGCAAGTTTGGAATAGGCTGTTTACAGTAAATGTAGGACAGACCGAAAGTTTACCAGCGCCACAATACACAATGTACAGTACTTTGCAGTAATTACCTTTGTTTTTTAAATATGTGATGAATCCACATTGTTTTTCCACTGTGGATTCATCACATAGTTAGCCATTTTATATTTAGCTACTACTGGAGAGACTAACATTGCAGGAATTTTTAATTTGATGTTGTGTTTTGTTACAGCGGTACTATTTTATATTAAGCTATTACTTACTATTCAGCTGACTACATGCTATGAATGACCAGGTTTTTTTATTAATGGATTTTTTCTTCTCTAGAAAAATGAGAATTGTGAAAGAGTGGTTCAGGGAGCATGAGACATCATTTTCTCTCAGGGATTGAACACTACAGAGTCCAGACCTTAACCCCACTGAGAATATTTGGGATGTGTTGGAGAAGATTCTGAGCAGTGGCCCCATCCCATCATCAATACAAGATCTTTACTTTACTTTACTTTACTTTACTTGGCAGACGCTTTTATCCAAAGCGACTTACAAGGGGAAGACACAAGCAATTACCATTTGGGTTCTGTAAATTATCAGTTACTACAAACTAAGAGCCCTGATAAGATCTTAGAGAGAAATGAATGCAACTCTTGACTGGATTACATGTGTGACAGTTCGTCCTCATAAGTTAGTATCTGCATTTATCCCTTTACCCTCAACACACTTTTCTGCCCAGCTTCACCTGCTGTGTGATTTATTGTTAGGTTATGGACAATCTAAATGGTCTGCTTGACTATAACACCATTTTAATTGGATTGGGAACTGAGATGTGTAACTGTATCTGATTAGATTTTCGACTATTAAACAGTTTGTTTTTGTCAACTCTTTACAGGACAAGTGATTGTTCTAAAAATAGTAATTAATGCTGTTAAATAAAACATTTAGAGTATAAATGTAGAAGTAGCTGTTTAACCACTAATTATTAAAAAATAACAATGCTTCTTTACACGTATGTGCATGTGTGCATCACAAATGACCATTAAGAATCCAACAGTGGGACCAGTAGTCATGACAACAGGTTCAGACTGTCTGTTGCTTATTGAGGCAGAAAATGTGTGAGCCAGACTCACCTCAGCTGAGGAACTGAGCTCAGCTCACTGACCCAAACACTGTCCCCATCATCACCTCCAGGAGCAGTGTCCTCACAGGCTTCTCAAAGACGTTTGACAGAGTGCAGATGTTGTGTCAAAGGAAACATTATTTAAAAAAAAGAAAAAGAGAGATATGCTTTTATGTATTTTAAAAATAACAAGTTCTCCAGTGCAACAACAAAAGACATTGTCCAAACCGTCTCGAACAAACACTGATGACTCTTGACAGGAGATTTATGGAAAAGAAATATGTGGTATGATAAAAACTGTGGGTAACATTTAGTTAGTTTGGTAAGGTTTGGTTAACTTTAAGAATTAGGTAAGATTAATCAATTTACCACTTCTACCACAAACCACCACTTCACCCCCCCAGGAAGTTTTCACCTTTCACCTACAACAGTGAATCAAAATGCCAAATGAAATTGGTTATGATTTAATGATCTTTAAACATTAAGTACACAATTTCCTGTCTGAGAAAACAGTCTGTGCTGTAATGAGTATCATATTAATATCATAACCCAGTGACCCGGAGACTGTTAGAATTTTTTTAAATAATAAATAAAGAATTTTCATAACTAGAAAATTCATGAACTAACAAAAGTACACTGTCAACAATTTTGAATTAAAATATCAAAGAGGTTGAAGGCTTACATGTATTTTTCTTAATGTGTGTGTATGACATAGAGGGTGGATACCAGACCTGAACCTGACTGGACCCGTCAGTGTTCGAGGGTTTGGGCAGTAATTAAAAATTTGGGTTCGGGTACCTTTCAGTCAGGTCAAACTTTAGGCAAAAAAGGCATAATTGCAGTTCAAAATGTGACTCCACCAAACAAACAAATAGACGACTGGAGTTCCAGTCTGCTCCGTTTAGTGGTCAGAGGTCAGTGACCCATAGATTAGAGTCAAGCATCAGGACAATACTAGAAAAGTACAAGAAATATGCAGACAATATGCTTGTCGGGTTTGGGTTGTGTTCAGCCACCACACTCATGGGCTCAGGTCAAACAGAAATATGCTGCCCGTCTGACAAACATGAAGTGAGAAAGACTAGCAGGTTGAAACAGTGAGAGAGCTGGAGAGAGAAAAAGAGAGAGAGCGAGATGCTAATTAAAAATATGTCACACAAACAAATAGATGAATATGCTAATGTTGTTTATTGCCTGAATGCTGCTGATGTGCTGCTGCAGTCTGTTTAGGCAGTGTATTTGTGCTTTCTGTCTGGCACAACAACGTGTTGACACGGTCACATGGCTTTGTCAGTGTAACAGTTGATCCACAAGGCTTTTCCTGCAGAACGTTAACATTAACGTGACTGTGACTGTGCTACACTGCTGCTCACATGCTACAAGTTGCATCCTTCTGTTGAAGTTGCAGTGGACATTAACATCAAATTCACTCGAGAAGATGTCACAGGCAATAGCTTGGCCTTCTTGGACTGTGCGGTACA
>JAUMHL010000025.1:3406036-3416802 GCA_032362345.1 Sandelia bainsii | reverse complement strand
TGGCGACCTGTCCAGGGTGTACCCTGCCTCTCGCCCGATGACAGCTGGGATAGGCTCCAGCACCCCCCGTGACCCTTTCGAGGACAAGCGGTTAAGAAAATGGATGGATGGATGGATGATTTTAATAATGTTACTTTGACTTTTGTAAATACACACCACCACCAGGTGGTTTCACTGTTTTGATTGATTGGTATATTTATGTGAATTATTGTCAACTAGAATTACTGTTGAAGTTATACTGTAGTTTACACACATGTCTGTTTCGAGTCCAAGTGGACATTTGTGCAAAGTTTGAGGAAATTTCATCAAGTCGTTTTTGAGATATTGCCATCACAAGAATGGAGAGACATTAGGTCACAGTGACTTTGACCTTTGACCTTTTACCACCAAAATCTATTCAGTTGATCATCGACAAAGGGGTGGACTTTTTGCCAATTTTGAAGATGTGTCATCAAGGTGTACTTGAAATATTGTCATCAAACATTTTGACAGAGGGACAACTCGAAAACAAAATTTCACTGTCAGCAGCACAGAGGCATAAAAGAGTTTCCAAAATGATATCTGCATCTGTTTTTCATGACTTAACATACATGCCTTATGTCTGTGTGTGTTGGTATGCGTTTGTGTGTGTGTGTGTGTGTGTAGTTGGGGTACCCAGGGTGACTTCACCACCACCCAGCCGCTACCTGCTGTCAAAGTGAAGCTGTTCACTGAGAGCACAGGAGTGTTGGCTCTGGAAGATAAGGAGCTGGGGAGGGTAAGAAAAGCCTCATCTGCTTCATTTGGCTCAGTTCATGTTTGAATACCTTAGATCTATGATAGGACAGCTCACCTGTATCATGTCATTTTATTAGGTTGTTCTCCACCCAACTCCCAACAGTCCCAAGCAGTGTGAACTCCATAAGATGACGGTGGCTAAAGGCTGTCCAGACAATGACCTCAAGATCAAACTGGCTATTCGTATGGACAAACCACAGAACATGAAGCATTGTGGGTAAGTGACAGTATCATTTTGCATGCTGATGGCCCCCCTTTTTGGAATTAGAAGCTCTTTCTGATATACAGCATCAGGTGTTCAGTTGCACACGCTATAGACTTGTTTGTGTCACTGTGGTTCTTTATACTACCCTGATCAAAAAGAAATAAATCTGAGTCTTCATAAACACTGAAATTCACAAAACAGTCATAAAATGTGATCCGACCTTTATCTATATCACAAGTATAGACAAACACAATGTGCTTAAACAAAAGATGCACAAACATTTCTTTGGTGTGCAGTTTTTTTACATCATGCCTAGTGCTGTGTGTTCTTCCCAATCTGTTCAACCTAGTTTCATCAGTCCATCAAAAATGTTCCCAGTACCACACTGGAGTGTCAAGGTGCTCTTCAGGCATGCAGCAATGTTTTTTTTTCATGTTTCATGAACAGCAGCTCTTCTTCTGTGACCTGAGCTGAATCTTCTGAATCTACTACAGAATGGCTTCCAAGAAAAATAAAAAAATTCACCCCTGGAATCAGAGCCCAGACCTTAACCCATTAGAGCTTCTGTGGCATTAACTCAAGAGAGCCATTCACACAAAACGTCCTGAAAATATGTGTGAGCTGAAGCAGTTCTGCCAAAAATTCCTCCTGAATATTGTACAGGTCTAAACCACAGTTAACAGGAAGTGCTTGTTTGAGGTTATTGCTGCTAAAGGTGGATCAGCCAGTGTGTTCATTAAAGGTGTGAAAGATTAGAATTGTTTGTGTCTTATTAGTTTAAGCACATTGTATTTGTCTATACTTGTCACTTAGATGAAGATCCGATCACATTTAATGATCAATTAATGCAGAGAACCAGGTCATTCCAAAGGGTTCACAGACTTTTTCTTGGCACTGTAAATGAGCTTTAATGAATGTAAATCAGCTT
This sequence comes from Sandelia bainsii, assembly GCA_032362345.1. Lineage (NCBI taxonomy): Eukaryota > Metazoa > Chordata > Actinopteri > Anabantiformes > Anabantidae > Sandelia > Sandelia bainsii. Next base: position 3,414,892 of record JAUMHL010000025.1, on the reverse strand, counting down.
TATTATTTGACTTGATGTCTTAGATATGTGTTTTATTGCAGCAAGACTACATAAGAAAATGAAGGGATTTAAAACTTGATAAAGATTATTATATAGTTCCAGGTTAATGTGGCTCCTGTTTGTATGAGGTACAATTCAAGCTAATTTCTCAATTATATTAAGAATTATATTTCTATTTATTTAATTATATTTCTAGTTAGTAGTAATACCCACAATGCCAGAAGATCAGTTTTCATGTTGGTTGGGGTCAAGAGGTTACCACATGAAGGAGACCTCTTTTGACATTTAGGTGTACAACTGACACCTGTATGTTAGACCTTAGCTAGATCTCCTGTATCATCACTTTAATGAACACTTTGTGCAAGTGAAGAGCTCACAAAAGACAATACTTGCCTCTTGTGGTGATCACTTGTTATTACATAGACTTTCAATGAAAGATGTGATGTTTCTTATTTCCACGGGTAAGGCTTCTCTAGTATTTCATGGTGATGATACGACTGCAGACCAGTATAGTTGACCTCATTTGATAAGATCTTAAACTGTTGAAACTGAACATGGGGAAGCAATAGTGACGATAATGAAATATAACACTGGTGTAGTCATTGAGTCATTGATGTACTTAGTTTACTTGATTACATCTCCTCTCAGGACTATGTACAGGCTACTGAAATAATTATTTATTGCTCTCACCTTATTTTTCTTTTCATAGAACGTTATACCAGCATTGAGGTTATCATACTTCAGTCATGATGAAAATGAACCAAACACTGAAGCTGGGAAGAGTTAGCCGATATACAATAGGTGGCGTCATTGGGTGAGAGACAGGGTACACCCTGGACTAGTCACCTGTCTATCACAGGGCTGACATGTAGAGACACACAAACATTCATGCTCTCATTCACACCTAATGGCAATTTAGAGTCACCAGTTAAACTAACATACATGTGTTTGGACTGTGGGATGAAGCTGGAGTACCCGGAAAAAACCCACACAGACATGGGGAGAAAATGTAAACACAGAAAAGCACCTGGCCCTTCCACATGGATGTCAACCCAGGCCCTTCTAGCTGTGAGGTGATGGCACTAACCAACACACCATCGTACTTCCTACTGCAGGCCCAGTGTACATGAAATGAACAATATTATTTCAGACATTTAGATGATTATTTAAGAAATATATTCCTCAAAATGATTCTCAGATAGGCAGAATTGATTTTGATCTCCAACAATAATATACATAATATTACATATACACAGCTCCAAAAAGAAGGGAAAAATGAAGGAAAAACTTATTCATAACAGTCAGTTAAACTTCAGGGATATCAAACCTTCTATTGAGGAAGCACGACAGGAACAGGAGGAGCACTGTAAGATCCCTACAAAATGACCTCCAGACTACTGGTGTGCATGTTATGTGCTACACATAGAGCAGTAATTTCTGCAGAATGTCCAAAAAACTTGGCTGGTATGTTGTCCAAGCCAGTGGCTTTATTTTACCTTAATTTGCTTAGTCTTTTCATAACTGTATTTTCATTAACTCTAGAAAAAGAAAAATATGTGGCTGATTCTCATATAAGGAGTAATATCAATGCATCTTGCTTTTATTAAAGAAAACCAGAATGAGCAGGAAGCTCCTTAACAATATTGCTAGCAGCTGTTACAGGTTATCAGGCATTCCAGTGGCCATTATTAGCTGTTATTCAGGCCATATAGCCAGATCCAGAAGTATTTGAACAGTGAAACGGTTTTTCCAATTTTCAATCTGTATTCCACCAAAATGGATTGAAAATGTCGCAGAGGTTTAACAAAATTATTGGATTAACCATTTAGGAATTACAGCTACTTTCATACACACTGCCCCATTCTCAGAGGTTCAAAACATGAGCAAATGCTGAGCTTTCTCCTTGAGATGCTTTGCCAAATCTGAATCTGAGCAGAAAGTAAAGCTCTATAACTTTCAGAATCCATCCTGATACTTTTATCAGCAGTCAGGTCATCAGTAAGCACTAGTGACCTCCACCATGTTATGCTTGGATCATGAGCTGTTTCTTTCCTTCTCCATACTTTTCTCTTGACATTATTCTGGTACAAGATTATCTTGGTTTCCTCAGTCCATCCATCCATCCAATCTTATTCCAGGACTGGTCAGACTTTTTTTTAGATGTTTCCTGGCAATGTCTAAACTGGCCTTTCTGTTCTTGAGCATTACCTTTGTTTTGCACATTGTCTGCATTTACATTCATAAAGCCTTCTCTTGACAGTAGACTTTGATAATGACATACCTACCTCCTCAGAGTGTTCTTGACTTGACTAGATGTTGTGAAAGGGTTTTTCTTCGCCATGGACAGAATTCTGTGGTCATCGCTTTAATTAATTTTCTTCCAGGGCTTTTGCTATTGCTGAGCTTCCAGTTGATTTCTTCTTTTTAAGAATTTTCCAAGCTGTTGCTTGACTTTTAATGGAATAATGTGTGAACCGGCCACACCTCCTTACCAACAGTCGTCACTTGTCCACTTGTCAATTACCTTTGAGCCTCTGAAAATGGGGGCTGTATAAAACTGGCTATAATTCCTAAATGGTCAACTTATAAAACCTCTTGAATTAAAGCTGAAAGTCTGTGCTTTAAGGACATATCAATTGCTTCATTTCATATTCATTGTGGTAATGTACAGATGGAAGATGACAAAAATGATGTTCAAATACTTCTGGACCTGAATGTATATGTGGGTTAGACGGGCAGCACTTCATCTCCTAGTCAGCTCAGTAGTTCATTAACATGCTCCACACCTTTGCTGCAATGCCTTCTGACCTACTGGTAGGTGCAGTTTGCCATTTCTGAAGTATAATTATGGCTGTGATAACAACTTATAATGACCATTTAATGGGTACATAACATCCGGCAACAAGCAACAGATATAGCAGTGGAGCTGTGTTCACCATTTATTTACACTCAAACTCATCTGGGATGTTGTTGGCAGACGTTTTGACATAAGTGCTCGTTATAGTGTCTACCACATGAAGGCGCTCTGTGACTGTAAGCTTGCTGTGTGGAAGGCTGTAGCACAATGAGTGGAAAAACAAAGTCAGCCTGAGACAATGTTTATGCACACTGGTGAACACACACTTCCTGCTTCACAGCATTGCTCTTCTGTTTGTTGGTGTGAGGAGTTGTATGCTGCTGGGCTGCTGGGGTGCCCTGTAAGATGCCCATACAACGTGCCTATGCAATGTTACTGGTTCCACTGTGTGCAGCACACAGGCAGGGCCCTCATGTGTCGCGTCGTGGATGCTCGATTATTTAGGACGACAGGCAGAAGCAGCTCTGGGAGAGACCGTGGGGAAAGGCAGACTGAGGCAGACTGTGGCAGGCTCACTAGGGCCACCCACAGCAAGACCAGGAGCAGCAGAGGCAGATCAAACTGGGGTCCTCACCCTCAGATGTTCTTTTACAATAAAAGCCCTCTTTCCATCCGTCTCCTTCTGTGTCATGTTTTTATGTCAAAATCCAAAAGAGAACTCAACAAGCCTTAGGACTTACTTTAGTATGAAGAAAAGCTTAGACATGGCATGCTGACTGGAGCATTGTACTGTGTTTCTGAATCAAATAATGAAGAAATTATTGGGGTGAGTTTCTGTAAAGTGAATTCTCTGTAGTTTGTGTGCTCTTTTTGCTATCACTGATATTTTTTTTCTTTAGGGTCCAGTGTAAGTCTTGTACCTAATTTTATGCCTCTAAATAGTAGAGGCATAAAATGTCATGTTTATTTTAAATCAAAGCCTGAACAGTGTCATTCATTTACTGTTACTATATCTGTGTACTAAAGAGTCTACATAAATGCAATTAATATTGCTGATATGCTATGATTGATGTAATATTGTCTCATAGACAAGTTAATTTTATTTGTATATGTAGAATAATACATACACAATGGCAATTCAATGCGCTTTAGATCAGCATAGAAGAAAATTGGTCAATATTATAAATATAGTAAAATTATACCCAATCAAAATAACATCATCTGATGTTGAAGGTGATCTTTGCCTCAGTCGACTTTACAACCTGCTCCATAACATAAGAAAATAAAAATAACCTCCTTAGTAGTCAATCAAAAAGATCATAACTTTAATCCAGTCTACTGAAGATGGATGCATATACCAGTTACACTTGCTGGTGTAATGAATTCTCTACCAAAGGATGTCAGTAATATAAGCACGGCCCAGAATTGAGTTCAGTTCACTGTTTTTCTTATGGCAGACATTTTCTAAAACAGGTGTTTCTAATACCAATAACTGGAGAGTGACATTGTCTACACAATGACAACAGCACAATGACACGCACCTTTCTGCAGGTATCCTTGGCCTCGGAGCTGTATGTTTCCAGTGTGCAGTTCCTGGCCCTACCAACCTGCCCAGTGTTTTTTGTCTGCTGCTTGTTGTTGGTCTTTTGTTCCTTGTTGTTATTTTTCTTTCCACTCACCCCAACCGGTCGAGGCAGATGACCGCCCACCCTGAGCCTGGTTCTGTTGGAGGTTTCTTCTGTTAAAGGGAGTTTTTCCTCTCCACTGTCGCCTTGTGCTGATCAAGTGGGACTGTTGGGTTTTCTATATAATTCTATATATAGTTATATTCCGTAAAGTCATAAACCTTACACTGTAAATTGCCTTGAGATGACTTTTGTTGTGATTTGGCGCTATATAAATAAAACTGAATTGAATTGAATTACTAGACTGCTCAGGTATTCAAACAAATGTGATGAGTCTGGTTGCAGTAATGACCTTTTACCAGTAGATGTCAGTAGACACACAACAGTACCACCTGATATATCTCTGTTTGCTGCATCAGGCTCTGGTGATATCAGCCATGACAAAGCAGAAATAAGAAGTAGAAGAAAAAACTCACTTAATCCAGTTTACAATAGTTACATAAAAGTCACGGTAAGAAAAGTGTCTAAATTATTTTTCTAAATTAATGTTTTTTTTAATTCATAGGTATCTTTGGACCATTGGCAAAAATGTGTGGAAAAGATGGAAGAAAAGATTCTTTGTTCTGGTTCAGGTAAGCACAGATCATTTGTTCATGTACACAGAGGGTTGGTGGTTTCAGTGAATAGTGGCATCACTTAAGTTTTTACTTTCCCAGTGATGAAAGGAAATGCGAAACTTTTGGTCACTGTAGTTGTGACAGCTGTAAATCTTCCCTCAGTTCAGACTGATGTCAGTTGAAGTTCACAATGCTGACATTTAGATTTGTGTTTAATATTATTCAGAAGTTTAAATGAAATGAAGTTTGAGATGCAGCATTTGATGTACACAACACTACATCATTTCCGACCATACCTGACAAATATGACCTTGCACTGCACTCATCCTTCTCCTGCATCTTTGTCAGTGCCAATGTAATTTTTTTTCAAATGTGCATAGAAGAGACAATTAAGCAATTAAGCAATTTGCCAGTAATTCATTTTGATAATCAGTTATCTTTAGATTTTGGATTGTTGGTTGGACATAAGATTTGGGAAATTACTATAGTAATTTTCCACTTTGTTATAAAGATATATTTCATAGAAATCTGCAAACTATTACAAAATGAAAAGAATGTAAGTTGCAGCCCTAGTGACACCTACGCTGTATGATAATGTACACATATGATTGTTTTGGAAAAATGTACAAAGTGGGAAACTGAAGTTTCAAGTTCAACTGAAAAAGTTTAACATTCCCCAATATGTTGAAGATGACTGAAGGACTTGTTTTCAGAGAACGTTCATTTTCCCACATTCTACAACCCGTTCTACTTTTCTGTATCTACCACATTAAAGAAGTCCTTTCAAACCAAGTCAAAGTTGATTGTCAGTTTTTATTCTGTTTTGGTATATGTTGCCTTAGAAGCTGAAAACCACTGGTAAACTAACCATTGCCTTTCTACAATAGAATGTTTGTAGAATGTTTCTCTAGACTGAAGGGACTGCACAGTGAGATCCATAACCTGATCACACCTAACAGAGAACCATGAGCTGCCTTCGACATCAGTTCTGCTTTCTGGCTATAATATATATTTTTTTGTTGGCCACATGTTGTGTGTGCAGAGAGAAAGAGAGATGCAGCCAAGCTGTCTTCCCTCGGCTGTCAAAGGAATGATGGAGAGGCCAAGCAGGCTTTTGTCAGGAGATTGGGGTGTGGGGGTGGGGTTTGTGTTTGTGTGTTTGTTGGGGGCGGCGGAATCGGCCTTTTCCTGGTGGCTCTGCATTAGGAGGTGGGCATCAGGGAGGGAGGGGGGTGGCCTGTCTCTTGTGCGTTGGAGAGGATATGTCTCTGAGCTACAAGTTGACAGGGGATTGACAAAGTCGAGTGAACACTAGCTAGCCTAACACTTGCAGCTAGAAAAGCCTGAGCGTCGCCAACTTGAAGCCTCTCATTTGCTCCCAGCTAAATATATTGCAAGTGACAAATACTGGTCAATAGACTGCACACTCCTGTGTGTGTGTTTTGTTTTTATGTCTGTGTATGTGTATGGATGTTTTTTTGAGGAGCAGAGACACTATCTGATGATTGCTCTGCAGGGACATGGAAAGATTTTCTAAGGGCCAGTGGCTCGAATTTAAAACAGCGGCCTCTATCAGTACATAGCTAATTTGAACTATTTTGCAATATTCAAATTATAATAAATACATATACCTATCATTACCTACTTGGTAGACACTGTAAACAAACTGTGTGTTTCACATTCACAGATGTAAATATAGGACTACTGATATAATCTGTATTTTATTTTTACCTTGATATAAATAACTTCAACATAAAGATTCTTTAACAGATTTGCTTAAAGCATAGCTTTTCACTTAGGACCCTGGACTATACGTTGCTCATCATAAAAGACATGCATGCATAAATTAATATGGAAAGTGTTTATGTGTAATATTGACTTTTGGACTTTCTGAACTTTTGTTTTGCCCCTGAGGTTGTACAAAAGATACATTTGCATACAGTTAGTGGGCAAGGGTTTACACTGCAGAGCTAACTGTGCTGTGTCATTTTTTCTTTGCTCACTGTTTCATTTAATCAACATTATATAAGTAGTTTCTAACTGTTGGCATTTTGTTATCAATGTATGTTTTTGTTACTGTACATTGGATCAACTACTCTAAATTGAAGGAAATATATTAATCACATCTGGCTCAACTTTTTGGCCACAAACATGCTGTTTATGTTAGAGCATCATATTCATCATATTTTTTGAAAATGCCAGTCCTAAAATGGAATTGTAAGACAATAGTTACATTCTGGCAAAAGAATATGAACCTTCAGTGTCCATCGCCCAGACATAATTTTTATTGCTGAAATGCATTTATCCAATTGTGTGCTTTAATTTCCCACATACAGTAATAATTCTGGTTCATATTTTAATATATGCCACATTGAAATAATAGCAACAACAACAACAACAACAAATACACAAGTAACAGTAATAATGGCATTTATTGATGATTTCACTGCTCACAAAGATGACAAGGATGCTGACAGGATGAATACAGACATATACAAGAATGTTGGGAGGTCATATTCATCCAAATGCACCAGAACTCAATCCTAAACATGTTGTATGTCCAAAGCGATCAAAGAGCATATCAGGGTGAAAAGTGCTGATCTGAATCAGACTGCATTCCACTTACTGAATACTAAGGAAAGAGATACCCCACAACAAGCAAGAGCCTACGGTGGCAGCAGCGAAGACAGTGAAGCCTGGGAGCAAATCATCAGGGAAGACAGGACGTTAGGGCTAAAACTCTAAAGATAAGATGAAAAAATCAAAATAGCACCTCTCAGCTAAAGCATCATTTTTGAATGTTTCACTTTGTCCATAATTCTAAAAGCTGTTGTGGGTTCAGGGCAGATAACCACATCAGATGGCACTATGTGGTAGAGTTTTTTTAGTAGCTATTGATGAGAACTTTTCCAAGCACATTAAAATAACTCAAGGGGTTCCCCAAGGATCCAATTTAGAGCCACTGCTTTTTAATCTGTATATGCTACCCCTATCTTTTCCATCCACACAGCTTTTTGTGTCTGTGTCTTGTGATGACTCTCTTTCACTCATAATAGAATTTTAGCAACAAATTTGTGTGTTATCAGTTCAAAAATATCAGAGCTCTGCTGGGACCAAAGAAGACACCACAATGCACCTATTTTAAAGTCCTTGCACTTGTTGGATGCCACTTTTTTCCTATTACTGATGCCTCAAATCATTTTATCCATTATTATTAACCTGTGCAAATATTTAATGTTTTCACATTTGTAGTTTCCTAAGCTTGTGGTCAGATTATAGCCCCTTTTACACTGAAAATTCAAGGCAGGTTTACCGTGCCAAATATAGCCTCCTTTAAATTGCCTCAAAGTCAGTTCTTAAAGAGCCTCCTCCATAGACAGATCATTTAATTCATTAAGAACCACAATCATTTCCTTTTCGTGAGTTTGATAGACTGGCACTGCCCGAGTCTCCAGTGACTGTCTAACTCACCAAAAGAAAATGATCGGTTGACAGCTGTGCTCCTCTCTTTACCTAGGTGTCCAGGACATGTAGTCACACTTCACACACTTTAACTTGAATTCTCTGCCATCCATCCATCCATCCATTAACAACCGCTTATCCGGCAGGGAAGCAGGGAAGCCCAGACCTCCCTCTCCCCAACTACCTCTTCCAGCTCCTCTGGGGGGACCCCGAGGTGTTCCCAAGCCAGCCGGGAGATATAATCCCTCCAGCATGTCCTGGGTCTGCCCCCCGGGGCACCTTCTCCCAGTGGGACATGCCCGGAACACCTCCCGAGGGAGGCGTCCGGGTGGCATCCTGACCAGATGCCCAAACC